>CM033642.1:70701199-70905730 GCA_019512145.1 Engystomops pustulosus
AATGTAAAATTAGGGTAAGTGCTTGTGGTGTGTATTACCTGCGGTTTTTGCCATGCAGAATTTCCTGTGCGGAAAAACCACAGC
Organism: Engystomops pustulosus; assembly: GCA_019512145.1. NCBI lineage: Eukaryota > Metazoa > Chordata > Amphibia > Anura > Leptodactylidae > Engystomops > Engystomops pustulosus. Next base: position 70,701,284 of record CM033642.1, read on the forward strand.
ATATAGTAGCATAACAGTATGTGTGATTAAAACCAATCCCATGCAAGAACAATGCTGGAAAAAAAACACCTTTCCGCTGCAGATTTTTCATCAACTGCAACAAAGCAACATGTCACCTATTACTTTTGATCCATTGTGACCGGCTGGGGCAGAATCTATGCAGTATCTGCAATGGGAGCAAGAGGACTGGAGCTTGCAATATAAAGAAGTATTCTTACTATTGTAGTGAAAGGCAGGATTGTCCAGCATGGCTGTAGGAAGCAGGGTTGGGTATGTAGCAGAGCAGTGTGTGTGCATGTAGACCAGCTGTGTGTACGTGGCAATGCTGTATTTTTAATTTAATATATAAAAAAATGTCCAAATCTGGATTGTGTCTTATTGTCCGAAAAATACATTAAATGCTTACAAAATATCATCTTCTCACGAACTCCTTGATATATATCTGTCTCTTATTCATTTTGACAACTCTTAAAATCCCAGATACTTATAAATAGACATGGGGTTTACATAATTTAGAGATTAGTGGATCTCAAGGTACTATCGGATGGCTCCCCCAAGTATGCATGTGTATTCATGGGAAAATATGGAACAGTTTATTTGTTGTTACACTCAGATTTCCCCTTATGCATATTTATGTCTACGGATGCAGAATTACAACATTACCATTTCATTTTTATAATGGATAGTTATTCTTATGCCAGTTACCATACAATACCTGAGAGGCACATTGTGTTGGTAGAATAATTCAGCTAGCTTCACATAATCAGCAGCATAAACTTGAGCAGGATCGAGGAAAAAAACCTATGAAAATTGTACAAGTCATTTAATATTTAATGAACAATTATTCTCTCTATAGACAAAAACCATAGTGATACTTATTTAATGATAGACGCAAGTTATATTATCATAACCTAATTTAATAATGTCTGTGCTCAGCGAGGGGGACTTTTGTCACTTACTGACAACTTTTCTGGTTCTAGGTATGTGGTAAATTAAATGGAAGGCTTTTGAAAAAATCTAATTTTTGGTAACCTCATTGAGCTTTGACCTTCATAGCCAGGTGTATCTAATCATGAGAAAAGGTATTTAAGGTGCCACTTGCAGGTTGTTCTCCTATTTGAATCTCCTCCGAGGAGTGGCATCATGGACTTCTCAAAACAACTCTCAAATGATCTGAAAACGAAGGTTGCTCAACATAGTTGTCCAGGGGAAGGATACAAAAAGTTGTCTCGGAGATTTAACCTGTCAGTTTCCACTGTGAGGAACACAGTAAGGAAATGGAAGACCACAGGGACAGTTCTTGTTAAGCCCAGAAGTGGCAGGCCAAGAAAATTATCAGAAAGGCAGAGAAGAAGAATGGTGAGAACAGTCAAGGACAATCCACAGACCACCTCCGAAGACCTGCTGCATCATTTCAGCAAGACAATGATCCAGAAAACTGCTGCAAATCTACCCAGACATTCATGCAGAGGAACAATTACAATGTTCTGGAATGGCCATCCCAGACCTGAGTGAAGGTGCCCCCCCACCCCGCTATTAAGATATTAATGAAAGTTTCCAGAGGTCATCCAGCCCCCCCCACATTGCCCAAACCAAACTAAACTGGTGCCAAACAATTCTGCTACATTTGTGATGCTCAAATTTGTGTGTGTGTGAATATATGAACAAAAAATTAAAGGTCAAAAGTTCAAGCAGCCCCCCTCTCTCGTTAACCGAATCGAACAAAACTGGTGTCAAACGTTAGTGCTACGTTTTTGCAGCAAAAATTTTCGTTTGTGCCGCTATCATTTTTAATATATTCATACTTTTTTCCAGAGGTCATCAGAGTTCATTTCTTCCAAAGTACAATGTGTTTGCTAGCTCCCCCTGGTGATCAAACCAGGGAAGTGCCACTAGGTTTGTTTTTTACCAGTTCATCCGAAACACCTTTTAACCTATGTAAACATACCTTAAAAATTATAGCGGCACAAGCAAAATATTTTGCTGCACAAACCAGCACTAACGTTTGACACCAGTTTTGTTTGATTCAGTTAATGTGTGGGGGCTAGTTGAACTTTTGACCTTTAATTTTTGTTCATTTATTCAAAACAAAAGCAGCACAAACAAAAATTTGAGCAGCACAAACGTAGCAGAATTGTTCGGCACCAATTTGGTTTGATTTGAAGAAGGTGGGGGGCTGGTTGACCTCTGGAAACTTCCATTAATATCTTAAAAATGATAGCGGCACAAACGTTTGACACCAATTTTGTTTGATGTGAAGGAGGGGGGGGTGGGGGGGGCAACTTTACTCAGTTCCATCCCAGTCCTCAGACATGCATATCAATGAACATCTGTGGGATGATTTGAAGCGGGCTGTCCATGCTCGGCGACCATCAAACTTAACTGAACTGGAAAGTTTTTGTAAAGAGGAATGGTCAAAAATACCTTCATCCAGGATCCAGAAACTCATTAAAAGCTCCAGGAAGCTGGAGTGGCTCTAAAGATGCTTCGCAAAGCACTTCTGCCTCATTTAAATGCAGAAGCTTTTGACATTACCCTTTCCTCTTATTCACCCACATACTTTATTTAAACGTCACAGAAAATTTTGGGGTTTTAGGCTTAAATGCCAGTGTGATGTGCTTCTGCTATAACTAACTCAACCCCTTAAGGACATAGCCAGTTAATAGCTTAAGGCGCAGCCCCATTTTTTTAATTCATGCGTTCCATTATATGGTTATAACTTTTGAACACTGTTACTTATCAAAGTGATTGGCAGGCCAAGAAAATTATCAGAAAGGCAGAGAAGAAGAATGGTGAGGACAATCCACAGACCACCTCCAAAGACCTGCAGCATCATCTTGCTGCAGATGGTGCCGCTGTGAATCGGTCAACAATACAGTGCACTTAGCACAAGGAGAAGCTGTATGGGAGAGTGATGCGAAAGAAGCTGTTTCTGTAGGTACGCCACAAACAGAGTCGCCTGAGGTATGTAAAAGCACATTTGGACAAGCCAGTTTCATTTTGGAGGAAGGTCCTGTGGACTGATGAAACAAAGATTGAGTTGTTTGGTCATACAATAAAGCATTATGCATGGTGCCCAAAAAACAAAGCATTCCAAGAAAAACACTTGCTACCCACTGTAAAATTTGTTGGAGGTTCCATCATGCTTTGGGGCTGTGTGGCCAATGCCTGCACCGGGAATCTTGTTAAAGTTGAGGGTCTTGTTAAAGTTCAAGAAGCTGAAATTATGCCGAGCATGGATATTTCAGCAAGACAATGATCCAAAACACCGCTCCAAATCTACCCAGGCGTTCATGCAGAGGAACAATTACAATGTTCTGGAATGGCCATCCCAGTCCTCAGACCTGAGGACTGTGGGATGATTTAAAGGGGGCTGTCCATGCTCGGCGACCATCAAACTTAACTGAGCTGGAATTGTTTTGTAGAGAGGAATGGTCAAAAATACCTTCATCCAGGAACTCATTAAAAGCTACAGAAGGCAACTAGAGGATGTAATTTTTGCAAAAGGAGGATCTACTAAATATTGATGTCACTTTTCTGTTGAGGTGCCCATACTTTTGCACCTGTCAAATTTAGTTTTTAATGCACATTGCACATTTTCAATAAACCTCATTCCAATCGTGAAATATTACGGTGTCCATCATTTATTAGATATATCAAACTGAAATAGCTGATGCAAAACCCCAAATTTTGATAACTAAAAATTATTAAGATTAATAGGGGTGCCCAAACTTTTTCATATGGCTGTATATATATATACACATGTGTGTCATCTACTCCTACATCGGATGGTATCTCAAACAAGAATTAATTTCTAAAAATGCCAAAAGATTACATTATTAGTAAGAGGGCATTACTAAAATGGAGTTCAGTACAAACATCTTACATTTTAAAGGGGTTGGTCACTTTTCATTAATCTCTTCTACTAAACATGTGGCTGCCTGTATATGTAACTCCGTCTTGGCCTCCTTTCAAATCTGCAGCTTTTCCTGCTCTTAGGATGTTGCCCTCTACAAAAACCCACAGCTCCACTCTGCAGAGGCACTGTTGCACATCAATGCAATGGACTATTTCCTGGAAGCTGCACAATGACAGATCCACCTATTCAGAAGAGCTCAGGCATGTAGATAAAGGAGGATGCCAACTCATGCCCACATTACAACAGAAAGTTGCAACTTGTTAATTACTTGAGGAATATTAAGGGGTTATGTATAAGGCAGTAAAGGCACATAGGCAACTTCAGTAATGGAGTGGACAAGCCCCGGAATACATTTCCCATACGTGATGTGTAATTGTGTCCTAAACACGGAAAAATTTTTTATACCTCAAAAAATCTTTGAAATTCTCTAACTGACATTATACTTCTAAAATCATTGGGATGTCATATGTAGGTACAGCAGAATTGTGAACCCAATCATGTGTTCATACCAGGGCCGATTCTAGCCTTTTTGTTGCATGAAGCGAAAACGGAAATGACGCCCCCTCCCCCAACTCCTTCCCACACTTCCCTTGGCCCTCCCCTCTATACTCAATATTGGAAATATTGAGGCGACAGGGGATCCCGGAGAACAATGGCCTCTGGTGATGCCCCCTGGTGAAGCACCTCTTTTTAAATAAAAATAAAGTTACTTTTCCAAGGAAACTAAAGGCGCATAATGCCTAATAAACAGATTATTCTACCCAGGAGCGTTAATAGTTGATAATCAGGAAACCTGATTATAGATTCCGTTTATGTGTATGTGTTACAGGTTTCTGCTTTTAGGATAAGTTTTCGTTTGTGGTGTTACATCTGCAAATGGTGTGTGATAGCAAAAATATTCTCCCTTTTATCCAGGGTGGTGCGGACACTAGCCATTAGCTTGTGCGCAGCAAGATGCTGAAACGATTCATTGCAACTGGAGTGGGGGAACCTTGTGCGGGGGTGGTAAACTTCATGCGTATTGGAATAGGCACCACTAGGAGAGGGGATATAGAAAATCTGTGCCAAATCCACACATAAAAGTCATCAATCTTGTAGAGTCTGTCACAGGTGCATATCTTGGTCCGACTTGGTGATTGTGTTAAAGGCGGCCTAAGAAAATATCAAGTTTATTGGCATGCAGGTACTATGTGCGTTTCCATCAATCCAGTCAATAATGAGACCAAAATTATGATATTCTGCACGGTGTAAATGTACCTTTAAGGGGATTGTACAGAAAACTAGGATCTGAATAGAGGATAAAGACGAAGAAAGTGTCTGGAATTGGGGGTGAGTGTGAAAAGGGAGGAGCTTAATAAGTAGCAGGGGAACCACTGGGTTACAGGGGAGATAAGTAGCAGTAGAACATGGATTGTGGAAATATGTGTGTGTGTGGTGGGGAGGGGGGGAGATTGGGGATGGGAGTGCTGAGAAGGGAAAGTTTACAGTCACTACATAGAAGCTGCTTCAGTGTGAAAAACACACAGGAGCAGCTACACACTCACTCACCCATTGTAGTGAGCAGGATCAGGGGCAGAGCCTTAACAGTGCCATCTCTGCTTCAGCTCTCCTCCTGCAAGGCTGTATCTGACACACTTTCTCCCACCCCCATCCTCATGCTCAGTCAGGGGCGGTGGTATGTTTTGAAGGAGGAGGATGGTGACAGTAGGGCCACCAGTCAGTCCTCCTTTTGCTGGAGAAGCAAAAAGTACAGCTGACAGCAGATGCTACAGACTGCAGCACTGGATCAGGGGTTTTCATGTGCGGGCAGCAGACAGGGGCAGAGCAAGCGCTCACAGGGAGGTCAGTACTGCTACTCACATATATCTTCACGCAAGTGAGGTGGACGGCATAAGGGGAGGAGGCAGGAGAGGATGAGGAGGAGGATGATCGTAGAGGATGCAGGCCCTACCCGGGACCCATATTGTTACAGCACTCAAATCAGAGAAATAGAAAGGAAGAGGGCAGAAGAGATGTGTACATTGGCCTAACGAAGATGTTTTTAGCCTGTACACTGTAGTGCTGCTTACCTGACGGAAAGCTGTTACTGCCGCCTGAAGCAAGATTTCATCTTTGCCTCATGGCAGATAAGGAAGATGACGACTGATCATACTAAAGACATCTTAAAACTGCGATGATCAAGTCGAAAAAAACTTGTCTACTCATCGGGGATATATAAGCTATTAGGCTAGTGCAGTATAAGATTCTTTCCTTCCAATTATGTGTAAACTGGGACGTTTTACATTACAAACTAAAATAAAAACATTTTCTAGGATTCTTTTTAAGTGAAACCATTTTTTGCTTTTGACTATTGTTGTCAATTACAATAAATTAACAGATTTCAGTTGTCCTTTAAAATGGTGGTTTATGGAGTGTTCCTTTATTATGTTTTTTTTAGTAGTACAGTGAGGGAATTTAAATACACGAAAACCGTATATGGACAAACTGGTGAATCTCAGGTTAATGCCTATGAATACACAGAACACTTAGTAATGTCTGCTATGAATGTACATACTTCCACAAGAAATGGTGCGTGTTAGGTGGGTAAAATAGAAGGGAAGAAAGGCAGATGTATACTAATTTTAGGCATTGCTAATCTCAATACCTTTACATCTTACGCCCCCCTGTGTGTCATGCTCAATGATTTACTGGATTATGAACTCTATGGTTGAGAGATTCTCCCAGCACTGAAGCATGACGTATACGCCAAACCTCCTATTTGTAGGATGCATCATTTATTTCAGCATAAACAGCGTTTTAAAGCCGTGCCAAATGCGTCTTAGGCGATCTAATAAGCATTGTTTACTACTTCAAGCTTACAGTTACTCCCTTAATCCGCAAGTATTTTCTCTTATCCCAAAAGGCTTTCCTTAGTTACTTTCTCATTAGGAACATATTGCCCCCTCTGATGACCTCTTCAACGTTAAATAGACTCCCAACAGGATTAAAGAAGGAACTTTGGGATTAAATTTGTCTCAACAAGTTCTGCAAACTGGCAACGAAACTTGTTACAGAAGAATGAAACACAGCAGTTTTTTAAACTACATTTTAAAGGCTAAATCAGTGAAATATAACACACCCAAGAGAGACATTACCCATTTCTCCTGTAATCAAAAAACACAACTCACCGTTTTAAATATGGACTGTATCTATAATAAAAAACACAAGTATCAATTACTGTTAATTTTTCTAGCACTAAAAAGATATTTCATTAACCTTCAAGAAGTCAGCATGACTTTTCTTCACTTCCATTAAAATGAGACTCCTTAAAACCCATTCTTGTCTGTGTTGCAAAACGTGTAGTAGTTTGTAGTATGATAAAAGCAGATGGTCGGGTTTGTTTTTTGGTTTAGGTTTTTGTTTCAGCCAAACAGCCTATGTACACCATTAATCGTGTCAGATTTCCTTCTAACTGAGCAGCAACTAAGTGTATTTATTTTCTTGCTGCTTATCTCCATTAGCAATTCAATTGTTGTTCACAACAGATTGCGCTTTCCTCAAGTTTTAATTTAAATTATGGGATTAAAATTAAATATTTAATTTATTATGATTTTTTTTAAAAAAGAATGGGGTCTAGGCATAGACAGTCAGAATTTGTTGCCAGGTGCTAGTCATCGTTTGAAGACACCCAAGACATATCCTTGCATAGATTCTCGTACAGATATATTATCAGAGATGGTTTTTTTACAAGGACAAACAAAGCCTCACTTAGGATTGGAGAACCTGGAGAACAATTTGTTATTGTAAAGAAGTTATTCAGATATATACTAGTTTTCTGCACTTCTAAAACAGGTACTGTATATATCGAATATAAGCTTGGCCCAAGTATAAGCCAAAATACCTAATTTTACCATAAAAACTGTGAAAACATTTGAACTTGGGGTTATGAAGGAGATGGGAAAATGCAGCTGCTTACTCATCAATAAACCTTCAATAAAAGGTCACATCACCGCTCTGATTAAACAAAGAAAGTCCAGCATGGAGTGCCCCCAGTTAAATAAAGCGTTCCAGCCGGGCCCCCATTAATAAAGTGGTGCAGCAGGGCCGCCCTATAAATATAAAGTTTCCAAGCAGAGTGCCCCCATAAATAAAGTGTCCAGCAGAGTGCCCCCATTAATAAAGTATCCAGCAGAGTGACCCCATAAATAAATTCACCCTCTGGCGCTCTTTGGGTTCCCGATTGGGCTGGCAGGTGTAAGTCTACATGATCTGCCAGCACAAAAACTATGACACGTCCACGTCATAGTTTGTGTACTGGCAGATTGCAGAGACCAGTATTTGCCGGCCCGGTTATATCCCAAGATGTGCTGAAGGGAGAAGAGGACGCCAGGGGTCAGCAGTATGTTTATTTTTTTGTATATACCAGAGTCTATATGGTCGTTACATTTTGTATATTATTAAAAAAAAAAAAAAAAAGATTGGGCGTAGGAACTTTTACAATGCCTTATCCTTATGTTCCCATGAATGATACACAACCACCTAACCACCGGTTGGATTTCCTAGTCCCAATGTAAGCATCCTCCAACCTCTCCCCCCCTCCCATTTCTAAAATGAAAAAGTATGTTGTAAATATGTTTAATTCACCTGAGTGAAGTTAGCCCCCCCACCTTGTTCAAATCAAAATTGGTGTCAAACGTTTGTGCTACGTTTGTGCAGCAGAAATTTTTGTTTGTGCCGCTATCCTTTTTAAGATATGAAGGAAAGTTTCCAGTGGTCATCAGGTCAACCAGCCCCCCCCCACATTGCCCAAACCAAACCAAACTGGTGCCGAACAATTCTGCTACGTTTGTGCTGCTCAAATTTTTGTTTGTGCTGCTTTTGTTTTGAATAAATTAACAAAAAATTAAAGGTCAAAAGTTCAAGCAGCCCCCCCACTTTAACTGAATCAAACAAAACTGGTGTCAAACGTTAGTGCATCAAAAATTTTCGTTTGTGCCGCTATAATTTTTAATATATCCATACTTTTTTCAAGAGGTCATCGGAGTTAATTTCTTCCAAAGTACAATGGGGGTCATTTACTAAGGGCCCGATTCGCGTTTTACCGACGTGTTACCCGAATATTTCCGATTTGTGCCGATTTTCCCTGTATTGCCCCGGGACTTTGGCGCACGCGATCGGATTGTGGCGCATCGGCGCCGGCATGCACGCGACGGAAATCAGGGGACGTGGCCAAGCGAAAACCCGACGGATTCGGAAAAAACGCCGCATTTAAAACAAAAAAAGTGTCACTTGGGACGCGCTTAACTTCACTTGGTCCGGCCCGGGATTCACTAACTACCTTAGTGAATCCCGGCCGGACCCTAATCCACCACAGAGAATGCGCCGCTGGATCGCGAACAGACCGGGTAAGTAAATCTGCCCCAATGTGTTTGCTAGCTCCCCCTGGTGATCAAACCAGGGAAGTACCTTAAAAATGATAGCGGCACAAACGAAATTTTTTTGCTGCACAAACATAGCACTTACGTTTTACACCAGATTTGTTTAATTCAGTTAAAGTGGGGGGGCTGCTTGAACTTTTGACCTTTAATTTTTGTTCACTTATTCAAAACAAAAGCAGCACAAACAAAAATTTGAGCAGCAAAAACCAGCACAAATGTAGCAGAATTGTTCGGCACCAGTTTGGTTTGGTTTGGGCAATGTGGGGGGGCTGGTTGAGCTCTGATGACCTCTGGAAACTTTCATTCATATCTTAAAAACAATAGCGGCACAAACAAAAATTTCTGCTGCACAAACTAGCACAAACATAGCGCAAACGTTTGACACCAATTTTGTTTGATTTGAACAAGGTGGGAGGGCCAACTTCAGTCAGGTGTTTGATTCTTCTCTAGATCAAAATAAAATGCACATAAGCATGCGAGTTACACAACAGCTTTTAGCATTTTAAACTTTGAAATCTGCCAAAATACATCATGATAAACCAGAAGCACTTACTCTTACAGGCAGGAACTGTAAATATGGTCATCTTCTTATATTTGTTACCCACTGCCTCCTTCCTGCAATGTTTAAAATTACGCTAATGAGCCTAGTGGGTTTACGTTAGCCCCCCTGTGATCTGGCTTTACAGGATGTTACACTCTCTCACCCTCCTCTGTATTTTCTCAGCGCTAAGATTAAAGAAGGATGTGCTCACTTCAGAAGTGCTGAGGAAGCAGTGAGGAGGGTGAGACAGCTTAACCAGCTGTAAAACCAGATTACATAGGATCTACCCTAGCATAATTTTAAACATTGATTTTAGAAGAAAGGAGGCCATGGATAAGAAATATAAGATGATTAGAACAGTCACAGTGCCTGGATCTATAAATGTCCCTGGTTTACCATAATTGATATTGATGGTGGATTTCATTTAAAAGTAAATCTGTGATGTTGCAGATACTTACCAAATTAAAAAAGTTTCGTCTGATCGGACGTATGGCACCAGGATACACTGGTCTTAACAGCTCTTGGAGACTTGAAGGCCATTTTAAATACTTGTGAGCAGTCTCAATATCATTTACCCACTGGAAAAAAAAAAAACAATCATCAACCAACATGCATCGGATATTTAGCTATTTCTTTTTGTACAAAATGGCAAATTTAAGGCAAAGCTTTTTTGTTTTCTGAAAAAAACTTTTCTGACGATTGTGTAGGTTTTTCCATGCAATGGATAAAACATCTGTAGAGCAGAGTTGAGAGACCTGTGTGTGTCTGGCCCCGCCTTAATGCCATACTTAAAGGGGTATTCCGAGAATATAAACTTCTGATACAATAACTCATAATGCTATAAATAAATTAATACAACAAAACTCAATGACATTAATCACAGAATGAAGCTTACAATATATTGCTTTTACGATTCACATGATTGTATGGGCGGAGTTATTTCTAAGATGGCCGCAATCTACAACTATAAGTCCCATGAACCTTCAATTCATTAACTCCTCCTCCCTCTAAAAGTTGGTTTATTCAGTATTAAGTTCTTGCTAAGCATAGCAGTCCGTGAGGTGGTTAAATTCAGCATTTTAGAGCCATTTATGTGGACAATTTTGTAGGGTCTTTTTGTACATATTTCCTTCTATGCCAAAAATGCCAAAATATTCCAATCATACTGACATATTGAGCATTTAGGTTACTGGCTTCACATTTGGCTTGACCCAGAAGTGATCCATCATTTCATTTAAACATTTTAAGTTTGGCATGGATGGAGAAGTTGCAAAATAAAAACAAAGGTGTGGAATGTTTAAGATTAGTCATATGTAACAAAGCAGTTAATTTGGGTAAGTGAATTATGGTGACAGATTCCCTTTAACAGATTCTAGTCCACTGACTATGGAGCATTCAATCAATGTTAATATTTTTAGCTCCCCACTGTCAGATCAGTTGTGCCAGGCTGGCAGCTTTAACCTAGAACCACACATATGACATTAGAGAGTATATTGGTGGTTGTCAATTTTCATATGGTTGGTCAACGGGCCCAGCTTCAATCATAGGAGAGGCGAGAATTAGGACACTGATTTCCTCAGGAATGGTGGGAGCTATATAGAAAATTCCAAGTACAGACAGTCCCCGGGTTACATACAAGATAGGGTCTGTAGATTTGTTCTTAAGTTAAATTTGTATGCAAGTCAGACCTGAATATTTAATCATTGTAACCCCAGCCAGAACTTTTTTGATCTCTGTGACAATTGGATTTTAAAAATGTTGGGTTGTCATAAGAATTAACACTAAAGCTTCATTACAGACTGCTGTGATAACTGTTACAGCTGATGATTGTAGCCTAGGACCAAAGTAGAATAAATGACCAATATCCAGAGGTCCGTTTGTAACTTGGGGTCGTATGTAAGTCGAGTGTTTTTAAGTAGGGGGCCACCTGTATGCTGTAATCAATGGAGGGCTCTCAAATGCAAGATGCATCACATTTGATTTGATAGAGGTGGGAAAGGTTATTTTTAGATCTTTAAATTACAAGTTTTTCTTCTTGACCATGAAAAGGCACAATAAATTGCTTTACTTAACATTGCAAATATAATATATCTGCATCAGTCAAACACATGTAATAATCAAGAATGCTGATGTCTGGAAATTGAATATATATTGAGAGTCAATTTATTTAATGTATTACTTATATGAAGGTGACATACAAATGAAATTAAACTAAATCGTAATGCATTTCATAAGCATATGGATAGTGATATCCACTGAGGGTTCTAATATATTGAAACTGTATTAAGATTTGCCTACCTGACATGAGACCATGTCAAGACTTCATGCATAGTGATAACATGGTAATTTGATAGCCCAGAGTTATAATTTACTAATTTCTTCAGTGTATTTGTTTCTCCATTAAAAGGACATGTGCTATTTATCATTTTTAATTACTTCTTTCAAAACCATGTAAGATCCCATTGAAATAAAAACAAATATTCATTCCAGCCAAGAATAATTTCTAGCTAATGTTTACCATCAAAGGTCACTAAAATTCCACTATTCTTTAATCAAATACAAGTATTAGCGTAAATAGCAATTATTTAATAGAAAAGGAGTACAAGTCTGTATATTTATTTACTGTAATGTTGATTAATTCTAATAAACCTTTTCAGCATCAGTTTTCTTTGATATTGAATTTCAGTTTTTTAATTTCCTCCTTCCACAGAACATATCTTTTTTTATTTTCCCTTTACAGAGCAATATGAGGTTTTATCATCTATGGCGTGGATTGCAATTCCTGGTGGCAGCATTAAATATTCCATACAATATACCGGAAAGTGTTGGGAAAAAAAAAAAATTAAAAAAGTGACAATTTGAATATTTGGCTGTTTTTCATCACAACATTCATACTTTTTGAAATTTGATAGATCAGACATTTTGGGATGTGGTTATACAGACATATTGGGTATTTTTATATGCATTCTAGGGAAACGCAGTGAATTGAATCGTTCCTTTTAAAAAATATATTTTTCTGTAGTATATAGCCTGCCAGCCCCCTGTAGTATATAGGCTGAAAACCCTTGTAGTCTATAGCCAGCCAGCCCCCCCACTTCTATAGCCAGCCAGCCCCCCGTAGTATATAGCCTGCCAGCCCCTTCCCCCCATCTAATGCCTGTAGGAAAAAAACCAAAAAAAAAAAAAACAAAAAATCACCCCCACCCCCCCCCCCCCCCCCCCCCCCCCCCGGCAGGTGATCTTCTATACAGCGATGCTCCGACATCGGTTCCGCGTATCCTTGCACTCTGACGCAGGCACCACAATGTCAGACGGCGCAAACATTAATATGTCAACAAACGCCTGACATCACGATGCCTGCGACGGACCGGAACATGGAGCCGCGATGTATGGAAGAGGACCTGCTGGAGGGCGTTGGAAGGTGAGGACACATTTTTTTTCTTGACATGAGTTAGGGTTTTTCAGCACATTTTTTGTGCTAAAAAACCTGGCCTATACTCAAGTAGATATGGTGTAATATATATATTACATACATACACATAGCCTGAGGATGATACACATCCTCCAAATCATATATACACGTGGTGCCTAGTGGCCCAAATGATCAAGAGCTCTCTGAATTAATTTCATCTTTTAAAGAAGAAAATGCAATACATTTTTGCAGTGACTATCTAGAATTACCATACGATTCATGCAATTTTAGTAAAAGTTTGGTTACCTTTAAAGTGCAATAAAAAATCAGATTACTGAACCATATATGAATACTATTGACTATCTTAGTTAGTAGAAACATTAAAATTGATGAAAACTAAATAACCACAGCAATAGTGGAATACTGGGTATTGATAAATAGGTACAAGATTACTCACATTAATGGCAGAATTCCGGATATCTAAAGCGTAGTTTTCCTCGCCAGGATGGACTTGCAATTGCAAATATTTGATAATGTCTTTGTTTTTGATTCCTAGAACAGAGAGCCCATGTAGTGCTTTGCCTTCATTTTTTAGAATATCCAAAATGCTGTAAAATATACAATTGTAAAGAATTTAGTATAGTTGATAAAAATAGTAAACACTGTAATTTACAAAACGATGAGAATTCATTGAGATAATATTGTAACTTTCCCCTGCCCACTTGCCTTATTTATTAACAAAAAATAATGCAGACTGCTATTTTTTTCTGCAATGAATAATGGCAGTAATAATGGAACCTGCTGAATGCAGGTGTTGTGACTTGCATGTCCACGATGATGAGACTATCACTTACTGAGTGCATATTTAGAAAGGAGTATGCTTACCAAACAACATGTAAGTCTTACAAAATGCAAAGGTTTGTTCAGAGGTTTTGAAGCCTGTCAGCAACATGCAAACATTACAAATTTTATCTGTATTTTTATTTTAAAATACAGAGTGCTCACACAAAAGAAAGGAAGTTCAATACTTTTCATTATGTTTTCACCTGTGTTTTGGTAACACTCCTGATTCCTGCATGATAATAATGTACAATACCAATCATATTTGTCATATACACAGCAAAATCGGTATGTGAAAAATTACATATTGCTTTGATCGAAATAAAGAAAAGCCCTGAAATATTTGATCTTCAGCAATACAACCATATCTATAAAAGGAGAAGTTTTGGCAGCTTGCTGGTATGAAGCAAGGAAGGAGGAAAGACATCAGCAATTATCTAAGAGAAGAAAATGTTATTGCCCTTCAGAGAAGGGTTGTTAAACCACTTCTACACTACATCAAGTAAATCAATTTACATATTAACATATTATTCCTAAGTCAAGAACAATGAAGACAGTGGAAATATTTTCAGATGTAGTCAGCCAACTCTACACAGAATGCTCAGAGAAAAAACGAAGATCTAAATCTCAGACTTGACCAGCTTCTATTAGAATGTTAAATGTTTAAGCCTATGACAGTACAATTTGAAAGAAACCAAACAAACACAGCTTGTTTAGAAGGGTTGCCAAGAAAAAAAAGCTCTTTCTCTAAAGGTGCACGCAGCATGGGAAATTTGCACATAAAGACACTAAACAACTGAGTACATCTGCAACATTTGGACAGACCAAAGTTGAGATTATTGGCCCTATTACACATACAGCAGAAGAATTTCATACCAACTATCAAGAACTATCAGGCCTTGAATCATCAAGGCATTTTTATGTTAATGAGGGGGGGAGTGGTGGGTATTTGTTGTGGCTTGTACATCATTTTTCAGTCAATTTAGCAATTTCTTTCACTGGTCATAGGGCAATTTTACACCTGGCCAAAGCCTCTTTTTATATTGGGTGCATTGTATATTGGCGGGGAATTATCATGACTGGAACATAATGTACCCAGTCAAGAAAAAATTCCCCCGAATGGGTTGAGCATGAACTACTCTTAATAGCAAAGTTAAATGTGTGGCCTTCAATCCAAAAGCTAAAGCTTGGCCAAAACTGGGTCATGCAACAAGACAACGATCCAAGGAAACCAGCATATCTACAAAAGAAAATAGTTAAGATTTTGCAATGGCCCAGCTCGCCTAATTATAATACTGGAGTAGGACCTTATGCGAGCTGTGCATAAACAATTGCTCATAAATTTGAGTATAAAAAAAAAGAAGAATAGGTCAAAACTTTCATTCTGTGAGAAGTTATGCGAGAAACTGAAAAATTAATATACAATATATATGGCATCCAAAATGACACATACACAGATATACATTTTCAAACACATATGAAATACAGTGGGAGACCCTCCCATTAAAATATACTCGAAAATATACGCAAAAATACCAAATCTTACCTAAAGGAATTTTGGGCATCAAGATCAATCTGCAGACCATTAATATAGAGGCTTGCATCTCCAGGCTGGATTCCATATGTTTCAGATAAATGCTTTTAGATAAAATAAGTAAATACAGGTAAGAGATCTCTTATACAAATTCTTTGCATTTACATATTGTAAAGATCCACTGGCTAAAAAGTAAACCTAAACATATCATATATATACACACACACACACACACTGTAATTTGGCATCTCACACAGAAATATGAAGACATGGAAAGATGAAAATGGATGCTGCAGCAGGCACAGCCACGCCACCTTTCATCTGAGAAGTTCACCTGCGTATAGAAGCTAACTAAATTTTCTTCAAAATAACCGATTACTGGAAAAAAAATAGCAATTGTAAAGGTTTTGTTTGTTGGGTGGTAGACTTTCTTTACTGTAAATTACACTTTAACTTGGAATCACTACCCTAAACATTGCAGCAAACAAAGAACAGGTTCTTGACAATGGTTTTCAATATTTCAGAGGGGATCTATATATTTTAAAGTTATGGTTGTTTGGAGTAAATGTAAATGAAATGTGTTTTTCACTAGATAGTTGTAAACATGATCTGGAAGGTGTTAAACTGCTTGAGTTATACAAGGTGGCTGCTGGCTATATACTAGGTGGCAGGGGGGCTGCTGGCTATATACAAGGTTGCAGGGGGGCTGCTGGCTATATACTAGGTGGAAGGGGCTGGCGGTTATATACTAGGTAGCAAGAGGCTGCTGGCTATATACTTTGTGGCAGGAGGCTGCTGGCGATATACTAGGTGGCAGGGGGCTGGCTATATACTAGGGGCATTGGGCTAATGGTTATGTACTAGGACTAGGGGGCAGGCTCTGGCTATATACTAGGGGGCATGTGCTTGCTGGCTATGTACTGGGGAGGCTGTGACCAATGCATTTCTCACCCTAGGCTTATACTTAAGTCAATAGGTTTTCCCATTTTTTCGGGTTAAAATTAGGTGCCTAGTCTTATACTCGTGTCTATACGATATTCTAAATTTAATTTAAATAGTAGTAACACCTGACAACTGTAAAACTATCCTAAGAAAAAGACAAAGTAAACCAGGCAAATGTATGAGCAAAAACTAGCAGTAATGAAAATAATTTTTTGGGCATTACCTATCAGAAAGAGAATAACTTTATAGAACCATGAGACAATGGTGACCTCACAAGATGAGAGAGTCTATTAATGAATAACACTTTATTTTGTCTTCCAGGCACCTTTTAACAGAATTTTCTACTAGGTCTACAAATCCAAATATTGCCTAGAGCAGTCCTGGGGATAGGTTGCTTTCTATTGCTGAAAGCATGAACCCGCCATCATTCTGATAAGGGACACACATAATACAGATATGTGGATATTCAGACATTGTATTTTACACTACAAAAGATTCTTCATAGTAATATGACAACTAATATCCCAAGAGGAAACATACCAAGTAAAATAAGCTAATGATGTAGAACAAAGCCTATTAATACACATTGCAGCTCCGGCATTGTAGAACTCATTTGATTACTGTCTATTGTAAGATGTAAGTGTTAATGCAAATGCAACAAACTATTTTCTATTTCCCTAATAACCTTTCCAAACTAGGCCTGAATTTCCCAGGCTACTATGCCTCCTGAATCCCATTTTTGCCTAAACACAATCATCATAATATTTTCTGCTTTTAACACCTTTGTCATCTCTCTCCCTTTGCTGCATTTTGGTGCCTATGCTTTCATTATCTCAAATGGGAATGATTCCGTTCTGCACAGCTGGAGCCACCAGCCCCTGCTGCTAGATGGATGGACTGTGGGCACTATGTCGCCAATGCCAATTTAATGCTAAGGTTTGAAATCTTTTAGTGTTATACACTTGGGGATACTGAATGTAAAACATGACAAGTCTTCATCAGGGCTTTTGTCCAGCTTGAATCATTTTAATTATCTTCCCATTGCAGTTATTTGCACATTTTAAGGCTCCCTGCATGTTGAATGTATGTGGTAGAGGTCTACTATGCCGCAGAGAAATGTAATATACATATAATGTCAATCAACTGGGAATCTACATTGCAAGTTTATTGTGAAATAAAACAAACAGAACATAAACAGACAAAACCCATGATAACAAAGGTAACATTATTTGTGCCATCATATATTTATATGAATAAAGTTACTGCCCGCTTTTCTCTGCTCTATTGGGATATCCACCATCTATGCACATAGAATAGAATAACTTAAACAAACCTTCTGATTTTCCTCAATTTCCTTTCTCATCTCCTGGTTTAGGGCAATTCTAGTTAAAGATCTATTAAAGACAAAAAAAAGAATATAAAGTTGTAAATCAGATACTGGATGTCAACGTTCAATAAAAAAAATAAATACATTTTACCCTCCAATAGACAAATTACATTTATCAGACTTATTTTCATTTTACTGTTAAAGGTTTTTTTTTCGGGCAACACATAATCAATATCCTATTAGTGGGGGTCCAATAGCCAGCACCCCAATGGAGCAGCTGTTAATAAAGAATGGGATAGGAAGCAGACAGCCTAGAGTCGGCTCTAGGTTTCAGTAGGCCCCTGGTTGACAGAGCCTCAATAGGCCCCTTTGCAGTAAACTCATTGTATGGCCATGGGGGGCAGAAAAGGTGAAATTGGGACGCATGACTCCAGGTGTAAACTGGCTCTTAACTCCACAGGGGTCTGACCCAGCTGAATGATCTACCGCTGGAAGATGAAGAGAATCACACATAGAATATTATCCTGCGCTGAGAGAGCAGCTTCATCTACACTATAGGCAGCCCATGCACTGTCCCAGTTAGCAGCAGACAGTTCGATGCAAGCTGCTCTGCTGCTACCCTTCCTCCCACAAACATGAAGTAGTTTCTAAATCGGCAAGATGCTGTTAGACGGAACGGGGTGGACTGAGGAGGATCTCTAAAGTCATGTGTATGAACAGCTCAGCTCTGCCAGACAGCTGCAGCTGCTCCCATAATAATAATAACAATAATTCTTTATTTATATAGCACCTACAGATTACGCAGCGCTGCACAAAGCATGACAAATTGGTCCCTGTCCCCAATGGGGCTCACAATCCAAACAACCTAACAGTATGTTTTGGAGTGTGGGAGGAAACTGGATTACCTGGAGAAAACCCACACAAACACGGAAAGAACATACAAACTCTTTGCAGACGTTGCAAGGAAGAAGTGCTACCCACACAGCCACCTTGCCGCCATATACCATGCACATTGATTCTCCCCACATTACCCTCCATAAAAAGTGCAGATAAGTGTAAGTTTGTGCTTACATTTTATTGACATGTATATGTGAGTTTGTATATGCTGTATGTGTATGAGTGTAGTAGTTATTGAGAAGCTGTGAAAATATGTATGTACTGTAATGTAATCTTGTATATTTCTATATTCAATAGCAGTTTCACCATTTTAAATAGCAGTATCCTTACAAATAAGGCTCAGTTCACACCTGCATTGAGTGTTTCTGTGACACACTGTTTCAGAACACTGTAATGGAAACCAAGAATGGAAGGTGAACAGAAAGTATTCCGTTTACCTTATGTTCCCCATTGACTTTAAAGTAAATGGAAAGTTGCCTTCGTTAAACTTTTGGAAAAAAAGACAATGCCTACGCCATTATTTTTTCGCTATTTGATGACTGAAGAGTTAATAGAACCTGCCAAACATATGCGCAAATAAAAATGTTCTAATAGATAAACCAGGCTTAATGACCTGACTTAATCAGTGACGCATGTCATGTCATGTCATGTAGAGGTGGAAAGGGAAATTAAAGTGGCCCTATGTTGTGGGTGGAGAGTTGTACTATCACATTGTGGTGCTGCGGGGGTTGTATAGATAGAGCTCACGGATCCAGCCCTCTCCATACACAGCAGATGTCAGCTGTATAACACACACACAGCTGACACCCGACTGTAACTGCCGTGTTTGGAGCTGGCAACGATTGAACCCAAGGGCAGGACCCAACAGCACTGCCAATGGGCACCGCCATTTTGGGCAGGCGATCGGCAACCCCTGTGGCTTCATTGTAGCGCACAGATCAGTTGCCATTGCAGCCTACAATCTCATAGAGCCTGCCTTGGATAGTGATCTCTAATAGCCTGCATCAGCTTTAAAATGACTATATACTGCAATATAGTATTGCAGTAAACTGTATGAGTAATTAAACCCTCCGGGGTTAGAGTACCCTAAAAGGTCTGAAATAGTAGTAAAATAAATAAAACTTTTTATTTTTTTTAAATGTAAAAAGTTTAAAACTCCCCCGTTTTCTCTAAAACACACAAAATAAACAGTAAAAATCCTAAACATGTTAGGTATGTCCAAATGCCCGTTCTATTAAAATATATAAAATTAAAATGAAAAAAAAAAAAAAAAAAAAAAAAAAAAAAAATACTTGTATTCCCAACCCAGGAACAAAGTAACGCAAAAAAAAAGCCCAAATGTTCAAATTTTAATTTTTGCATCAATAACTATTTGAATAAAAATGATCAAACGGTCATGTAGGTCCCAGATTGATAAAACTAAAAATGTCAGAATTTTATGCCACAAAACGTGACACCTTATGTATGTACATATGTACAGATCTGTTTGAAAAATGTATTGGCCTCAGAATTTGACAAAATGGCAATATTGATATTTTTAAAAATCTACTAAAACCTACATAAATTTGGTATCCCTAATAATAACAGCCAAAAGAATAAAGCGGAAATAGCAGGAACGGACTATGAAAGACGTAAAACAAGAAAATGCTGCAAATATGTTTTTTGTCAATTTTACTGCACCTGGAATTTTTTCCCAGCTTTTCATTACATCGCATGGAATATTAAATTGTGCCAATAAAAAGTACACTTTGCCCTGCAGATAACAAAGCCCATATACATCTTTGTTAACAGAAAAATAATATTCTTGTACATAGGAGGCAGTATTCATTTTCTTGAACATAAAGGGGTAGAATTTTGGATATTCCATATTAAGTTGTGTTCTTGTAATAGCGGTATAGCTATATTTCTTTAAATAGGAGACAATATCAATCTCCATATTCTTTGTGTTGTTCATGTATTGAACTCAGGAAAGGTAACAAACTTTGTTTGTGTGTTTTATTTTATTTACTATACTTTAACTTTTGTCCTACCTTCCTATGCCATTTTCGCTTATTGGCACATTAGCCCTGCTTACTAGCAAAACATTGTTTGAATTAAGACCATCTACCAACTGTGTTTGACTTCACATCATAGGCCACTTTAATTTCCCAGTCAACCCCTGCATGACTGCGTTACTGATTAAGACAGGAACATTAAGCCTGGTTTATCTATTAGAACATTTTTATTTGTGTATTACTATTTATTGGTATATTTAATTCTGTATATTCACAGACATAGTGTAAATCCTTGGCTTTAAAGGTAAGCTGTCACCATATTTTTTGCAAATATAGGTATTAAAAGGTTTCCATTTAACTAAATAGCCACCTTCTTTTACCTAAAAATAGTTTCCCTCACATCCCAATAAAATCAACTTTATGTTATCTTACCTGGCATCTGAGGGGTGTGACCTGCTCGGTTGGCCCCTCCAATCTAATCCTCCCAATGCTATAGGCTTCCTTGCCATTCAGAACTTCATATCATGTGACCAGGGTGATGTCCTCTAAGTTTCTTTACCCAGTCTATCGAAGTGTATCTGATCACATATAATCACAGCTTGTATGCATGGACTTTTACTCCTCCCCGTGTCACAATGAAGGCATGATTACAATTCATGTGATTACATATATACATAAGGCAGATTTTGCCAATGTTACTGGGTAAAGCAAAAGGGCCGAAGATTACATCACCCTGGTGATATGACAAAGTGCTCAATGATGTTACAGAACTCTCTCTCAACAATCCAGAGGGGCACTGTGTAAAACATTTGACACAGCATTTTCTACCCATAATAATAAGTAAACAGAACTGTATATATCTGTAGTTGAATATTGGCAGATGTTCCCTAAGTATTAGTTCCATACAGCAGTATATCTAAGCAGTGAGACCTGTCAATAAGGAACAAGGATGCAGGACCCCACCGCAGATTAATTGCTTATAAGTTTACAAACTGAACATTGAAGCCTCGAAAATAACCATTTAGGAATAAGGGTAATGTTCTTTTAAACATAATTTTTTAAATGAAGTATTTATTTTGGGTGGGTTAATACACATGGTAGGTTCCCTTTAAATTAAAAAGATAACATCTAAAAAGGCATAAATTCCATGATAAGTATGACTTACAATGGTCCCTGCTATGGTCAACAAATAAATATGCAAAGTCTGTGCAGGTTAGATATCAGAGCTACTTATATAGGAGCCATTAAAAGCAAATAAGTGGCCAGACTGATACATTATCTGTTTCGACCAATGCAACCTTAATAATCCTACTGAAAAACTGCAAGGTGACCGTTACAGTTAGTGCAGTCCAAGCAACAGTGGCCATTAACTAATAATAATGCATCTCATAGTTTAGATTTTGTTCTAAGGTAAAGGAAATAAGGTTCTGTCTGGGCTCTTTATTATATTTATTCTGTAAGAACTGGCAGACTGTATGAATAACTTATACGCTGCTCTATTTAGGATTCACAGAGTCTATTTCCTCCAGGACTCGTACTATTAGCAGTATTGTCAGATTGTATCATATAGTTTCTGCACTTTAATGAAACAGACAATGGATCACGGCTTCCAGTTGCTAAAGACCAGAAGTGGTCAAGTGCAAATGGTCTCCCAATCCACACCCGTGAAGAGACCTTGAAGGTGAAAAGTCAAGTAAAGGTTGGTCAACAAATGCATTTCAGCAAAAGGTTTCACTTTACTTAATATTTCATGTCATAGGGGAAATTATATTGAATAGTTGGATTTCGTGAAGAGTTTGTAACAAGTTTAGAAGTCATGTCTTTCTCATAAATAAATAGTACCAGGACAAACAGTGCACAATATTCCCATTTAAAAAGCAATGCATTGCATACCTTTAAATGGAGTCTACCAATGCTCACAATGGTGTCTCAATCATGGCAAGTGCTCAGGCTATACGCTAAACCCTACCCTTAACCTTCTCCTTTGTCGTCAGTATGTTTTTGTGCTGAACATGAATGCACTGCCTTGAAACTTCCAGAGACACATGAAGACTTTAGTATACTGTATAGCATTGGAGGTAGTAAACAAGACAAAAGGTTAGTATCAGCACTCACCAGGATCAGGGCCACCTACCAGGCACTTACAGACCCCTATGCTTATGGGAGCAAAATAAAATTTTTCTGTACCGCCACCTCTGCCTACATCAATAAAAGTTTGCATTCAGATATAAAGACATATAAAGACAGCATATTACAGCCAAGAACGATATACTGAATCTCTTCAAACTAAAATATTTTGCAGCTTTCAGTGAAATTCAGTGAAAGATGTGGCTTGAGGCGCCGTGTCCAGTAGTGTGTGCGGTGTGGCAGTGTGAGGAAGCAGCAGTACATAAAAGGAACCATGAAAATTCAATAACATTATCTACAAGGTGATGTTTGGGGGGGCTTTTTTTGGTGACAGGTTCCCTAAAGCAAGTGCCCAAACTAACCCCACTTATTTATCAAAAAGTGTCAACAAGGCTATTTAAGTTGAAACTTATTGTCACGTTTTCTGCCACAGCTTTCAATTATATATCCATCCTTAGAATTGCAGGACCAGAGAAGGAGTTACAATAATAATCCAGCACTGTCCACACCTATTTGAACCTTCCCCCCCCCCCCCCCCACACCCCCTCCAGACAGCCCAGGATGTGTGACTTTAACCCCTTAAGGACGGAGGGTTTTCCGGCTCATTTCTCGCTCTCCAACTTCAAAAATCCATAACTTTTTCATTTTTACGTGTACAGACCTGTGTGAGGGCTTATTTTGTGCGTAACAAATTTTACTTTCCCGTAATGTTATTTATTTTAACATGCCGTGTACTGCGAAGCTGAAAAAAAATTCCAAATGTGGAAAAATTGAAAAAAAAACGCACGTGCGTCCCGTTCTTGTGGCTCAGTTTTTAGACTTTCATCTTCGCTTCCCAAATAAAACGCCTACTAGTTATTTCTTTGGTTCGGTGCGGGATTGAGCGATCCGGATGCTCACATTTATATAGGTTTTATTGGTTTAATACATTTCAAAAATTAAACGAATGCGTACAAAAAGAAAAAATATTTTGCATCTTGCTCGCAGCCGCTACATAACTTTCTCATACTTTGGCGCCGGGAAATGTGTGAGGGGTCATTTTTGCGAAAGAGGCGGAGTTTTCATTTTACCATTGGTGTTCTGTGCGACATTTTTTTGATCATTTTATTTAGCTATAAAATTTGTGTGTAAACAGCGCCATTTCGGACATTGGGACGCATTTTCCCGCCTCGGAGCTCACCAGCGGCGTAACCGTTTGTATTGATTAGTCGGGATTTTGGGCCGGCGGACGAACCTCATATGTCTGTGAGTTTTATGGTTTGTTATGGTTTATATCCGTTCTAGGGAAAGGGGATGTGATCTGAACTTTAATATTGTATTAATTTTTTTATTTTTAATCTTTTTTTTTTCTTTTTTTTTCACTTTTTTTAGACATATAGGGAGTGGGGAGAACCTATGCAGGGGGTGCAGAAGAGGTGGCACTTCAGAGCCCTCTCTGTGGGCATCAGGCTGTGCCCCCATTAACCAAGACAGGATCCTCCTGCGTCTCAGGACTTGCCATGTTTAGCTTATTTTATGTGGAGCATTCTGTATGCCTGAGGTCTGCAGGAAGAGAGAGGAGGTGTGGTCAGGTTCAGGTGACCTAATGTGCGACCCCTGCACCTGACTCTCCTGTGTTAGGGGCTGTTAGGGAAGTTCAAGTGACAACCCAAATTTCTCCTTTTACAAAGATAGTGGTGCCCTCAGAACCATGATGATGAAAGGATGGTACAGCACTCGAGCAAGAAAAATTGAATAAGTACTGCTTGGAATTTGTTTTGGCAACTTTGCAAAAATATGCAGGTGGGGTTGCAGTTGGGCACTCGACTACTCAAAAGTTCGCCATCACGATCTAGTGGTACCGATAACCCTGAGTGACAGATCGCTGATACTCATATACTGCAATACTAACGCTATTATGCAGATATGGGTTTTGCAGTGTTTACCATTCACAATGAGCCACTGCTCATTGTAACGGACCTGCAATAAACACTGTAGCTCGGTCAAGAGTGAAGACACGGGAGCTCCATGGTAACCAGCGACGCCCCCGCTGATCGTTCGGGGCGTTGGCGGCACATGTGGTTCGAATTAAAATTGAGCGATGGCGGCCGCGCCGCGTCTTTACGCCGCCGCTTTTAAAGCGCCGGACTTTGAGGGCGGAGTGTTTAGTAGGGTTAATAGCCGCGTCGGTTGCTATGCTATTAGCGTTGGGGGTTTTGTGCAAAATGCACAAACCCCACCTGTATGAAGGAATCAGGCAGTGAGCCCTCTCATATTCCCTTATACCTCTGCGCCGTAGAGTACGGAGGAGCGATAAAGGGGTGAAATGCACCAAGCGTGTCACAGTCTGGGGCCTGCTGGAACTAGAGGAAGAGGCCATGGATCATGCGGAAGAACTTGTTTCGAGCAACAGCCTGGTGACCAAAAAAGAAAGCTAGAGTGCCACCTCTAGCACCCATGCAAAATATGCCCACCACGGGGACTGTAGTATATTGGGATACTGTCTACTAACCTATTACTGTAAAGGTTTGTAGATTAAATATTATATACACAATCTTTAATGTGCCGGTTCAATTAATAAAAAAAAAAAAGTCCTTTATACATTCTGGCTTATGGTGTCAGCCTACGATTCGTTCCGGGCCATTAGGCGCACTGAATATAAGCGCAAGTATTAATTCATAATAAGGCGCACCGGACATAAGGCGCAGGGTCGGGGGCGTGGTGAGATCGGAGGCGAGCGGAGACCCGAGGGACGCGACCGGCGAGACGAGACGAGAACGGACGCGGAACGTGGGGAAGGGAGCGGGGAAGGAGAGGGGGAGGTGGAGAATAGCAGACTTACATAGGTCCCACGATACCGGAGACAGCAAGAGCTCCAGAGGGAACTGCAGACCCGCGGAGAAGTTGTTCGTGCGCATGGTCGGCAGTTCATGCTGGAGATTCTGCTGTATCCGGTTAGCGGGGGGACCTATTGTAAAGTAGGGGGCCTCTGCACTCATATAGGGCGCCACAGGACTTAAGGCGCACTTTGGATTTCCAAGAATCAAAGGCTTTTAAGGCGCCTTATAGTCCGAAAATACGGTACTTTGGCGCACAGTTCTGATCTGTTATTTAGGTGGAATTACTCTATGACCATTGCTAGTGTTGCATTTTTCCATATTTAAACATCTGGGGCTGCCTGGAACTAGGGGAGATGCCATGGGTATGACCGAAGAACTCTGTTTGGAAGCAAACAGGCCCTGGGTGACCTGGCACTGTGCCATTAAGTTTGCCTCTAATGAAGTATAGAAACCTGAGGGAACCTGACATATATTAGTGAATTGCTAGTAATGATAAATTTATTTTTTCAGTGTGCATTAATGCTTCCCAGGATAACCCTGAATAAATTAATGCCATTCAATTCCTGCTGCAGTACGGTTTATTGCTTGAGTAGGTCCAAATCTAAGCTTCATTCAGTGCTTAGATATTAATTTTGGACTAATCATGTACACACATCATTATGTAATATAATAAAAATGAGAAAACTTCCTAACTTCTAGCATAAATTCAATTATTGGTGGAAATGTGACAGAATCTTATCTACAGCTGGTAGTAGTATTATTACCCTATGCTTTTCTATTGCTCTTCTAAAATGAGTTGAAAACAATTAAGCCAACTAATAACTGACTGCAAATTACGGTTACTAATACAATAATCTATCATCTACCAGTATTATGTTCTCGCGATCTTAATAAATGTTAAATGGTCTTTTATTCTATGCTGGTTCGCAAATGCCATGAACTAGGAACCTTGCTCTGTATTCCAATGCTACATCTATACATTGATCAGAGACTCTGCAGCTAAACTAGGCTAGAAATGCTCCTCCCCTAAATCTCCATTGAACAAGAGAGGAGCAGAAAGACTTACAGGTCACATGCAGTAATTACACCAATACGAGCAAATGTCTTACGAAGGTTTTACTGGTACTATTACTTTATCGGCCTACAAAATATTAATACCATGAGGAATAGTAGCTTGTGCAAGAAGGTTAGTACAGATCATGACACAGAATTCATTATTTTGAAAAGCACAAGACACAGGTCAGATGTTAAAATCTACATTTTTGACTGAATGAAATGCCAGGGTCATTCCACTGACTCTATAGCAGACAAGGACCAGGGATATCTAAAAAGGTCAAACAATATTTTGTACTTCCAGTGTTATACGGTACATATCACAGGTATATTCGCTAAGCAAATGGTAAATTGTCCTAATTAATGTTACAACTTGTGATGGGTAACATTTTTATATATTCTTCTATACAAACACATGTTGGCGCCTGGTTGTATACTAGGCGGAATTGGTAGGTGAGAGCCAGCAGCAGGCGATTTTCAAACATTAAGTGGCATAAATACTGACACTGAACCAGAATGAAATCGCCGAAGAGTAGAAGTAAGGGCTAAATTGTGTGTGAAGTGGGAAACAGGCAGCAGTCTTTTTGGGTGAGGGGGATAACAAGATCATTTCTAGGACGAATAAAGAAACAAAAAGTTTGTGTTAAAGTAAAATGATCAATCAACTGTACACAGGTGCAAATAACAGTCTTAATATGGCGTATTAGATTCAGCATCAGACACTGTAAATCTTGTGCAGCACATGACTAGGTCTTACTTGGCTCACTTGACAAATCGGCCTTTTGTCTTTTTGTGAAAAAGTTGTCGTTTTAGAAGCTCGGTAAAATTAAAAAACTTACATATCTATATTACTTACCAATCATTATTTTATAACAGGTTTTCCCACCAACAGTTAGGCCCCTAGTCCCAAAGGGAAAAAAAGAAAGACACGATCTTTCCAGAGGATCACTGTCACTTGCTAAGTTGCCCTGATAAACCATGCAATATCTCTGGATCATGCAGTTTGACTAGCTGAAAATGAGGTGGTTTGCTCTACTCATCATGTAGACGTCCAAAAGGCGAAAAAAGTCATGATGAAGCAAAGAACTAGTATGGCACTCTCCATTGTTCAAAAGCCAGGTGCTGTTAGGGTTCATTCGTGAAAAATAACTCGCTGCGGGAGGCAAGGATAAAAAGCAAACATTTTGTTATTCAGAATAGAAAATAAGGAATGTGTTTAGAAATGTTAGTCCAATACATATTTCTGTCATCTGCTTTTTTAATAAAATCCAAACAGTGAAAAAGTTTGGACACAGAAAAAGAAGTTATGTGCATTTGGCGATTTTATTCACAAAAATAGTAATTTGTTATAGAAACTTTTTACACTAATAGTTGTTCCGTGAGCAATTTTCCATGAATGGGAAAGAACATAATTGACATAGAAAAAACTGCACTATGTTTGCGTTTCAGCTTCACTTCAGCCGCTGGTTCACCTCTTATTGCATGCAGGTGTCGTGATCCCTAGCATAGGTAGTGCAGCACAGGAACATGAAAGTCGAATGATCGCAGCACTCAACAGCGAAGACGAAAGTCTAGCTTTGATAAATCTTCTTATTGCTACACACCCTAAGCCGAAAAATAGAGCATAGTATCCAAAGAGAACAACAAAGGACCTAAAAGTTTCGGCAATTTAAGCCTTATTCATGGTCTTAAGGCTATTGCCAAACACCGTAGACTTTGTTGCTCTTTTGGATACATCTCTGTTTTTCTGCATTGTGTTACAATAAAGAAGATTTTACAAGTTGACGCTTCTCAATGTCGGCGTTGAGTGCCGAGATCTTTATCTTTCCATATAATTGAACCATTACCCCGGCCATGACCAGGTGCTCCCCACAAGTTCAGACAGATGAGCATGACGGAAGTTGGAAATTTCAGCAAAACGGATCCCAAACACCACTCCACGCACTTTCAAACTTTCAACAGGTTTTAGAAGAAAGAAATAATCTTTAATCTGTGAAATCTGTACTGACCAATCCAAAATTATGGAAGAACTAAAGCTCAAAAATGTATTAAATGGAGTCCATGAACCTTCAGGCATTTGAAGTTAATGTTTCAGTACATTTTCCAGTTTTATTTCTCATTATTACACATAACCTTATTTATGGAATCTTTGGTTTGATGTCTTCTGTCGTGTAATCGGTAGTATGATTTTACAAACAACTGGTGAAAATTTCATGTCAACATCATTTTAAAATATAACTTTATTCTATCATGAGTGATGTTTCGCAGACCATCCCACCCCAGCATGTCTGAAAAGACCTTACCAACTGCTATTACACTGCCTCTAAATTCATAGGGCTTTAAACGCAACCTCCAAATGGAACCCATGGTTTAAGAGATTTCAGACCTTCGATATCGAGTGCTGCTCAACAGATCTGGATAGGGGCCTGCCCTTAGAACAATATTTATCTGTCAGCATATGTTTTCCCCATTCCTACTCTGGCTGGACCAGACCATACAACCCCTGCCATGTCTAACCTAGTCATCTAGCCATCACTTTAGGCCCTCCTTAGGCTGTTTGTGTGTTCATATGCAGTCATAGCATCCAACTCATTGACATGTGGCATGGTCTAAAAATATCAGTTATCTGTGTCTTGAATGTTTGACAAAGTAACATTTTTAGGCAGTAACATTTTATAATCTGAAACCCAAGAAAAACAAAGGTCTTGTTGGCATGTATAAAAAGAGTTAAAGAGGACCTGTCACCAATAAAAGGCAGTAAGCAGCTCCTAGTGCCTTTTATATTGATGACAGATCCTATTTAAGTAGTGTTGTAGGTTTAAGCCATTGGATATTAATATTTTCTTCATACATTTTGTGCTCATCCAAGAACAAACAAGCGATCATTAGAGGAAGCAGCCTTTCATATCAGCATGTGCTATTAAGAAGCATGATCACTGGGGTGGATACTTATATTTCTTAAATTTAAATATTAAAATATTCTAGGCTTATGCTAATAGGAATAGCAGAATATGACATACCAAAGCTATTCATCTTACGGTTTCCCTATTGGTTTAAGGCCTATGCAACCCGTGTCATATGGTGGCACGATCCCACATGCTGCATACAGTGCAGAGTCCCTGGTTTACATAGAAATAATGCAGGGACGTTTCCTCTTCCAGAAATATATTAACTATTACAGTTCTGGCGCAGCTGTTCAGCCAGAAGAGGGGGTGTCCTAGCATTATATTTCTATATAATGGAGGGAGTCCAGTCCACTGCTCTGTGTGCAGCCCGTGAAATTGTGGCACCATATGGCTAGTATACACAGGCTGCACATGTTGTTGTGTAACAGGCCTAAGGCTCAAAACAGTCTCTCAAACAACAAATTCTATGACAAGAGAACCAAGTGCATATTGAAGAGCATATTAGATGCCTTTGCCATCCGAGATACAGCATCACTGATGCATATATGGAAGTATAGTTCTAGGCCATATACTGTACTGTTATCACACATTTATGTTCAATGCCTCAAAGATGCTGATGCAGAGAGTGTCTTCTGCAGCTCCTTCTGTATTCTACCTTAAGCTGACAGACTTTGAATTTATTCCTTTGACGGCAGGTCAACATACTCATGAACTGAAATTACATACTCATGAAAATTACACTCTCATGAACTGATCCAGCAGGCATCAATCATAGCATTAACCTGTTGTTGATGCGGTCCAACCCAACCACAGGACCTAATCAGCACTGCACATGAAGGGCGACAATCAGTAGCCAAGACAGCTGAAGGCCTATAAGAAGTTCCCATAGCTATTATTCAACACACCCTATTAGAATCTGCTGGGCTAAAGGGGGCACGTTTTTTTTTTGTGCACCTTTAACATACAGAGTGCAACAAAATTCGTTGAGTCGCTATAATAAATGTGCCGAATCGGCACAAGAACTGCCCTTTAGGTGCAGAATTTTGTGGCGCGGAAGACAACGTGCAGCTGAGACACAAACCTGGTGCAAACACTTCATAAATACATGTAAAAGAAGTTTGTACATTCTTTTGGTGGGGCCAACTGTCCAAAGGTGTCAGACGGAGAAGGTGAGAGACAGTGGAGTAACTAGAAGCTGATGTGCCAGGCCCCAGACTATAATGTATGGTTTATAGTAATAGTCTTCTCATATGGGAAAGTGACACCACAAGGGCCCCCTAAACCTCTTGGGCCCTGGTGCAACCGCAACCTCTGCACCCCCCTCAAGTAACGCCCCTGGTAAAAGAACACATATTACCTAAGCAGTCTCCCTTGACTCCGATCTTGGGTCACCAGAATTCATCCCCCTACATCCCCCCCATTGAACCTGGAACCCCTAAGGCTCATTTGCAGAATTATTATTTTTACCCTAATTTGTAAAAACAAGGGCATAGGAAGCTAAAAAAGAGAAGATCCTGCCAGACAAGGCACATACCAGAAAGTAAGTGTGCTTGGTTTACAATCCTTAATCCTGGTGGTAGATTCCTTTAATAAATGTGGGTCATAATCTATAACTCAAGATAAGGATATAAGTACACAGTAAATAATGAATCATAATAAAGGTCATGGTAAAGTAGGTTGCCTTCTGAAGATAAAGTCAATTAGGCAGGCTAGCTCCAGCACGCGATCAAGCTGGCCCGTCTCCAGTCAGCTCACATGCCTGAGAAAATTCCCCTAACTACTGATGCCAACATCATCTTTTGGCTTCACACACATGCACAATGCGGTCAGGAACTCGCACTGGCCCATTGTCCCCCTGTGTGCGTTTCGGACAAAATAGCATTCTAGTCTTTAGCCATACCTAAAGATATCCTCCAAGTGAACATGCACCGGAAACATTGTTACAAATGTAATATGGTATGGCACGGTAACAGTAAATAACAGGACCCAAGTAAGTCATGAGATGTAATGTGGAGCACTTTATGGGGCAGATTTATCAAGTGTCTGAAAGTCAGAATATTTCCAGTTTCCCATGGCAACCAATCACATCTCAGCTTTCATTTTACCAGTGCTCATGAATATTTTAAAGGGGAGCTGTGATTGGTTGCCATGGGCAACTAGAAATATTCTGACATTCAGACACTTGATAAATCTGCCCCTATGTGTTTAATCATAAAAAACGGTAATAATAATTTCCTTTTATATTTAAGATAGTTAATAAGTTTCCTATGAGAAAAGTTAAAATTATAGAAAATTGGGGATAAGAAAAGTTAAAATTATAGAAAATTGGGGATATTTTATCTCAATTACTTATGAATATGAACAATGTAAGAGACATTATGTGATAGTGGGGGAAAAAAAAGCAAATAAGGAATGTAGAATTAATAGTTATACATTAAGCCATTTCTATAATTCATGCCCTTGGTAAACCATGTGCCCAATGACATGATCCAAAAGTCGAATATGTAGCCTTTTTATTCGATCACCTTGTTCAATAGTTGTTACTGTCATATAATTAACGGATCCACTGTGGGAATCTCAAAAATGTTTGGATGCTCACCAAAAATTTCGGGTGCTAGCTGTGTTATTCAGATTGGCACCACTTATGTGTTCAGATATGCAAGTTTTTAACTTGCGGGTCATACAACCTTTAGGCTGCATTCACATGACCGTATGAAAACGGTCATGTGCTACCCGTACGGTACAGTTTTTTTTACCAGTTACAAACGCCACATTCATTTCAATGGACAATACGTCCGACCATTTATATTGCTGTTAACACTGTTCCATACAGTACCATATACTAGTCGTATAAAAATATACAGCATGTCCTATTTTCTCCTGTATTTTAGCTCCGTATGCCCTAGACGTCTATGGGGACATATAAAATACGGGTTACATATGTGCTGCTTACGGATGAAAAACTTCACGTATATGCGGGCACATACACTCACCGGCCACTTTATTAGGTACACCTGTCCAACTGCTCGTTAACACTTAATTTCTAATCAGCCAATCACATGGCGGCAACTCCGTGCATTTAGGCATGTAGACATGGTCAACATCTCCCTGCAGTTCAACCGCGCATCAGTATGGGGAAGAAAGGTGATTTGAGTGCCTTTGAACGTGGCATGGTTTGGTGCCAGAAGGGCAGGTCTGAGTATTTCAGAAATTGCTGATCTACTGGGATTTTTACGCACAACCATCTCTACGGTTTACAGAGAATGGTCCGAAAAAGAAAAAACATCCATGAGCGGCAGTTCTGTGGCGGAAATGCCTTGTTGATGCCAGAGGTCAGAGGAGAATGGGCAGCTGGTTCGAGCTGATAGAAAGGCAACAGTGACTCAAATCGCCACCCATTACAACCAGGTAGGCAGAAGAGCATCTCTGAACACACAGTATGATCACTTTGAGGCAGATGAGCTAAGCATGCAGAAGACCACACCGGGTGCCACTCCTTCAGCTAAGAACAGGAACTGAGGCTACAATTTGCATAAGCTTCATCGAATTGGACACAGTGAGATTGGAAAAACGTTGCCTGGTCTGATGAGTCTCGATTTCTGCTGCGACATTCGGATGGTAGGGTCAGAATTTGGCGTCAACAACATGAAAGCATGGATCCATCCTGCCTTGTATCAACGGTTCAGGCTGGTGGTGGTGGTGTCATGGTGTGGGGAATATTTTCTTGGCACTCTTTGGGCCCCTTGGTACCAATTGAGCATCGTTGCAACGCCACAGCCTACCTGAGTATTGTTGCTGACCATGTCCATCCCTTTATGACCACAATGTACCCAACATCTGATGGCTACTTTCAGCAGGATAATGCGCCATGTCATAAAGCTGGAATCATCTCAGACTGGTTTCTTGAACATGACAATGAGTTCACTGTACTCAAATGGCCTCCACAGTCACCAGATCTCAATCCAATAGAGCATCTTTGGGATGTGGTGGAACGGGAGATTCGCATCATGGATTTGCAGCCGACAAATCTGCGGCAACTGTGTGATGCCATCATGTCAATATGGACCAAAATCTCTGAGGAATGCTTCCAGCACCTTGTTGAATCTATGCCACGAAGAATTGAGGCAGTTCTGAAGGCAAAAGGGGGTCCAACCCGTTACTAGCATGGTGTACCTAATAAAGTGGCCGGTGAGTGTACAGCACTGAAATACGGGACTAGAGAAATCACACGTTCGTGTGAATGCAACCCTGGAATTAGCATTGTGTATATGTTATTAAGTAACTTGTGTATGTGGATTCACAATTCAAATGTTTCTTTATGGAGAATGTAATATTAGTAATGCAGGATGTAAAGCATGAGGTTTTTTGCATGTATTGGCAAATGTTGCAGCTTGCTCTTGTAATTGAAACATGTTGGGCTCAGTTTATCATGCACAAATCGATTGGGAGATAATATGTTACCCAAAGTGGGTGCTTTAGTAGAAACACATTGTATGCCTTTGCTGAGGATTTGATTCAAGATAGTATCTTGATTTAAAACAGGTAGGTATTTATTGACAATATGTGTTACAGTTTGGTAATTGGTACATTACTGGGTTACAAAGACAACGTTTGTTAGTGTCGGCCAAGTCGGTCACCTTTTTCTTTCCTGACAGGTAATGGGTGCGATTTTTTGTATCCGTAATTTTGTGAGCTCCGTTACAGAGTCTATGTCCATAGCCCCTTTTGTGTAAACAGGTAGTAATGGTTTTAAATTCCATATTTTATGTCATATTTTCTTTAGAAGGCAAAAGGATGAATAAAAGTTAATAAGAATAAAATAGTGGCAGCAATAATAGAACTAGAGGCGCCAATGAAATGCTATTAAACTCCGCTATAAGGTACTGTAGTGATTTTTGGGCAAGATATGTGGCGACAGGTTCCCTGTAGGTAAATCACTATATGTTGTGATACAGACAAAGAAAATATAGGTTATTCTCCATTGTTTTTGTTTCCAATAGACAAAAAATCCAGCTTCAAATGGAATCCAGGTGAAGATAAAAGAAGTGACATTTATTGGGAATTTTTAAAACATTTTTGTCACGCAACATGGGAGTATGCATAGGGTAGTGAGAAGACGATATAATAACCTACGTGTTTCGGAATTTAATTTCCTAATTCATGGCTAAATATAAAGTGTTAGTGGGAGGCATATAAACCTACCCACTACAGATCATGTGATCAACCGAATGGTCACATTGTTTCCTGTGTAAACATTTTATTACGAATAAATTTAGCAATTTTTTAAATTTTAGCAAAAAACAAAACAATTTTGTTTACTTAGAATTATCCGAGAAGAAAAGACTAATTGCATACCCAAAGTTGGTGTTCTCTTAGCTACAAAATTGATTCTCTTGGGTAGTGCAGTAGACAAGTCATTGTCCATATATAATATTGGAAGATACTTGTTAACGATACGTGTAATCTCATGATATTGTAGGCTATATGATGTGGAAAAAGTGATTTCTGGTTTATATTGGTTATTAACTTTGTTTGTATTCTCTAAAAGTAATTTTGTTCTAGGGATATTATTCACAATATTACGTGCACTATTTAACATCCACTTGGGATATTGCCTTTGAGATAAATCTTTACCTTTTTTATTGATTTTACTGATTAAGGAGTTTGTGTTAGTGCAATTTCTTTTCACCCGAATCATGGCTAGCTCCTGTAAGGGTAATGTCTAGATAATGTACAGTATTTTTAGACAACTAATGTGTGAATTGTAAATTCATATCATTATGATTGATGTAAATTATAACAAGTAATTGTTGTAAATCTGTTTCATTCTAATCATTACAAACATGGCCTTTATAGCTTACCTTGCTTTTATTGGAAAATTCTGGCTAATGTCTCGCAAAACCTTCAATGCTTCATAAGCAGGAGTGGAAATAATTTTTGAGGCAGCTTGGAAGCTTAGATCTAAAAAAGGAAAAAAAAAAAAAAAAAACACAAAATGGTTCAGCGGAACAACCTGACAACAATTAGCAATATTGTAGTGTTCTCTGCAACAATTAACAGATTGTTCATAGCAGCTACTGTAGAGCACATTTCACAGCATTTCTGACACATCCTTCCAATTACCAGGAGACAAGCAACGTTTCACAAATTAAAGTCATATAGTACAGACCCACTTTACTTCCAAATTATGGCACATAATCTGCAGTAGGAAGCGCTGCTCCTTCTTAACAAGCATTACTTTTATTTTTGTATGAAAGAACAGAAAACTTGTTTCACACATATACCTAGTTTCCCAGCAGCCTAAGAGAATTATACAAGCAAAGAACAATGCTCATTATAAAAGTGATGAAAACGTCTGTTTCTTGATTTCAAAAATTATCTCTAAGCCAAAGTCCTTGAATCCAAACGCCCTCTTTGGTGAATTTGTTGGACATTTTCCGTTGGGCAACTTGAAGCCAATGGGCCCCAGTGCAACATCTATGCCAGGCCCCAAACTGCAATCTATGGTGTATAGTATTAGTCTTCTCATGTATAGGAAATTGAAACCTCATGGGCCTCCTAAGCCTCTTGGGCCTGGTTGCCGCACCCTCTGCACCCCTGGACATTTTACTATACCTTCTGTAGATAACTCAGACATTTAAAAAATTCACTGGAATTTACTGGAATTTAGCCACAGGTTACAA
The DNA here is from genome assembly GCA_019512145.1 of Engystomops pustulosus. Classification (NCBI taxonomy): domain Eukaryota; kingdom Metazoa; phylum Chordata; class Amphibia; order Anura; family Leptodactylidae; genus Engystomops; species Engystomops pustulosus. The sequence goes on from CM033642.1 coordinate 70,737,695, forward strand.
TGATGAAGAGTTATCAAAGGTGTCTTCAGTGATGCTTTATTGTTAATGCTGGTTGTCGAAAATTGTCACAGGGACAAAAAAAATTTTTGGACTTTCAAAATTTACCTGTTACAAACATAACATACAAATTAAATTTAAAAACAACCCTTTCAAGGAGTTACTTATCACTATGCAGGATCGTTGGGAAAGTTTGAAGATTGTTGTTTGTGTTCTACGGTCAATGAGATTTAGTTGCATTGGCCCTTTAATAAATATAGGAGCAGAATTCTACCACTCCTCTGGCTGGTATTGTAATTTTTTCTCAAAAAGTTGCATAAAAAGGTGACAAATCGTACGTAATTCTGACCCTGGTCTAGACAACAGATTGATAAATCAGTTGGTAAGTATATCTATGTTCCAATGGTGAGAATTGCCATGTGTGACATTTTGACATCAAGAAGTCGCAAACACAGAGATACAGCTATTTTATGCCAAAAAAGCCAAGCAACACCGATAAAAATAGGAACATTTCACTTCACTTTTCCATTAAAGGCTTCTTTTAATAGGTTTTTTTTTTAGCGTACCACATGGGCTCAGTATACTATCAAAGCATGCTTATAAATGTAAAAATAATTTTTATTTTTGTTTATCTACGTTAAATATAATAACCTTTAAGATGGGCAGCAAGGAATGAAGGATGACAAGAGAACCAACATGAAAAAGGCTTAACAACTACAAGTTAATCTCTGGCGATTGATGGGGCATCAGGATGCCATGATCAGTTACAGTAAAGAACATTGTGCTAAAAGCCTTTGATAAAAAGGTCAGGATCTCAGGATTCACAAGTCCTTTATACCTGCTAATGTGAGCACTGATGTCTGAAGAGAAGAGGTTTATTTCAAGGACCCAATAATCTACAATGAGAAGTTTGAAAATAATTGTGCTTTACTCCAGCACCTGTGGCTGTACTTTAGGTCATACAAATCAACACAACCTACAATCTATAACAAGCTCACATTAGGTGTATGTAGAATATGTGCTTCTGAAGAAAATGTTTAAGCGGTTTATTTCTGAATTGATCTCTAAATAAAAACTTTGCACTTTTACAAGTATTGGTAAAAGTTCAGCAAGTAATAGATATTCTTTGTGTAATAAAAAGCTATACAATTTTCCAGTGTACTTTCTGTAGCAATTACCCACAGTTTTCTAGATCTCTGCTTGCTCGTCTTAATATAGAAAGCTTTCAGTGGACAGAAACTTGTCCATGGTCATGTGATGTCACACAGGTGCACGAGACATCATCATCAGAACATTAATAGAGCTGTGATTACTCTGATTCTAACGAGCCGTACACCTGTGTGACATCACATCAAATTTATACCCACTGGAAGTAAACATAAAAGCTTTCTATAGAAGGACAGCAAGCAGATCTAGAAAACCGTGAGGAATTGATACAGAAAGTATACTGGAAATTTTTAGAACTTTTCATTACACAAACCATATCAATTATTTGCTGAAAGTGGACAACCCCTTTAACTACTTACATACACTTGAATGTTTGATTTATTTTCTTACAGAGGTGGATTATCAAGAAAAATATTCTAATGGTATGTGAGGCTTTAGCCTCTGCAATACAAAAGGCAATACAATATAAAGTACACAAACATCTGAGTATTACACATGTTTAAGAAACTGTGCATAGACAGTCCAGGGCTACTTCCTGAGAAAAGGTGAAGTAAGAGGGGAGGGGAGACACAATGGAGAAAAGAATGGGGGGGGGGGGGCAATCATCTCTACAGAGGCAGATGAGTGAATTATTTAAAACACGGGGAAGCCTGGAAGGATATTCAGGGGTCCCAGGTTTGGTATAAAGGGATCAGGCATGCTGCTGGGGATGAACATTAGCTCTTCCATGCGTTGGAGATGGAGAAGTTCTTTGAACCATTCAGAGACAGAGGGGAGTCTGGAAGAATTTCTCATCTCGTAATTATAACAGTGTGAGCAGTCATGAACACTAAACTCAGAAAAGAGCACTTAGCTTTCGGGATGCATGTAGAAAGAATGGAGAAGAGGAGAGCAGATGGAGAGTTGATGAATTTGATTGTAGGGAGGGATCTTCAAAACATCTACCTTCCACCAAAAGGGATGGATTAGAAGATAGCTAAAGAAAATGTCATGATACTCCTAGAAGATACCTAGAAGGTAAAAGCCTTAGTCCAGTCCTTAGCTTCGATAGAGATCCCCATTTCCTTCTCCTAACCCTCTGCAAAAGGCTGTTTGTCCCTAGCCTGTGTTTTTACATTTTTGTGGTGGTTGGGTAACAAAATTCTCAACATTTGCAATGTTCTCTATAATTCAAATCTGGGGTATTACAGATGCTGTGATACTAGTTTAATTTGTTAGTGATTTTAATAGCTAAAAAATAAATTAAATTACACAATGTCATAACTGCATAGGGATTTGGGAAGTTTGACTAGTTCAATTTTGCCAAATCAAAGAATGTTGTGAAATTTTTATTGTAAATATTTCATTTATTGTTGTGAATATTTAACAAACCTAAGCCATTTCAGAATAACACTTCGTAATATGAATAGGCTTAAACACAGCACCCATTCTTGAGTAGACTCATCAGTTTTTAATAAGACTGGCAATATTTGATTTTCTTTCTATAAAGCTTTCAGCTCAATATACCATAGTGTATTTTGATTATATGATTTAGCTGGTGGAGCTTTACATAACCCTAGCAAAATGAAAGCAATAAATTCTGCATAGATTCTGAGCATATCAAGGTCTATTATAAAAATAAAATGGCCAACCTTCAGTAATAAAGAAGGCAGAAGCGGTCATGGTTATTAGAGAGATACTGTAGACAATGAGTGGTAAATAGAATAGTATATGCTTTGCGTCAGGGTCATATAACTGAAGTGGTCAAATAAGAAGACCTTGCAGAGGGAAAATTATAAGAAAAACACATACGTGTAACTACAGGCACAGATCAGTAGCAAACCATTCTCAGAATCGACAAACGAATATTTTTCACATTAGTTGCATAGTAAACAACTGTGTTTTGGATCACTTTTGTTATCTAACCCTCATTACTAAAAACCCAAAAAAACAAACAACACGTTTGCCATACCTTACAGTGTAACTGTAAAGTTATGATTTTAACAAATTATTATGTGATGCCCCCTTTGAAAACAAACAGAATGATGCCTACTTTGTGCTACTCACCTTTTATTTCCAAAGTTATGGCATTTTCTGTTCTGAAAGTGTGAAGTGGGTGCAGTGGCATAACTAGGAATGAGTGGGCCACATAGCAAAGATATGGCTGGGCCCCCCCCCCCTCACCGGTTGCATCAAACATTTTACTGTACCAAAGCATTTTATTAGTGATGGCCTCCATTCACTAATAAAATGCCCATCAGTGGCCTCCCTTCACTGATAACATGTCCAGCAGCAGCCTCCCTTTACACATACTGGGGCAGATTTACTTACCCGGTCCATTCGCGATCCAGCGGCGCGTTCTCTGCGGTGGATTTCGGGTCTTCGCGGGATTCACTAAGGCAGTTCCTCCGACGTCCCCAGGTGTCGCTGCTGCACTGAAGTCCGCCGAGTTCACGATCCTTGCTGGTGCAGGTAGCGCGTGTTCAACGACACTTTTTTTTTAAATCGCGGTTTCTCCAAATCCGTCGGTTCGTCGGCCAGGCCCCCCAATTTCTGTCCACAAAAACCCCGGGGCAATTCAGGGAAAATCGCGCAAATCGGAAATTTTCGGATAACCCCTCCGTAAAAAACTGATTACGGGCCCTTCGTAACTGACCCCATTTATGTCCCAGCACAGCCTCCCTTGACACATATATTTCCCAGCAGCACCTAACTTGACTAATAAATACACCCACATGTGCCCCCTTCAAAAATAATAAACCTATATATTCAACCTGTGGTGTGAAGACTGAGTCTTTCACATGTCTTCAATGTCTCTTCTCTCCAAAATCGTCCCAGGTCAGTTACCTGACCAAAGCACGCATTGAAGGTTGGAGGAGGAGGTGAGCGGGTGGGGCGGGGCAGTTTGAGCAGTGGGCAGATGTGGACGCGGTAAGCCAAAAGCGAGGGGGAAGAACGAAGGGGGAAGGAACAGAGGGGTGGAGGAATGGTACTATAACAAGTACAGATTCATAGGGCTTATGAGCACATGGAGAGAAAGCAGCCATTGCAGCACTCAGTAATCTGAGGGGTATAGCAAGGAAACTGGTTAATATAGGTTACAAAGATAAAAGGTAAAGTTGTTTTACATCCAAGAGCTATTGAGTTGTAAAAAAAACCCTTTACATTTACGCTTTAAAATTTATATGCTTTTTTATATTTAAGTTTGAATGGAATGTTGTCTATTTTATGTTTTATTTTTCCATGTACAGCGCTGTGTATGGCTTATTTTCTGCGTCAAATTACACTTCAAAATGGTGTTTATTAAATATTCCGTGCCGTGTACCGGGAAAAAAATTCAAATGCAGTGAAATTGGTAAAAAAAACGCATTTGTCCGTATTCTTGTGGGCTTGGATTTTACTGTGCACCCCAAATGACATGTCTACTTTATTCTTTGGGTCGGTACGATTACGGGGATACCAAATTTGTATAGGTTTTAATGTTTTCATACATTTACAAAATTAAAACCTCCTGTACAAAATTTTGGGGGGGGGGGATTTTGACATCTTCTGGCGCTAATAACTTTTTCATACTTTGGTGTACGGAGCTGTGGGTGGTGTTTGTTTTTTGCGGATTTTGATGACGTTTACATGTACATTACTGACGACCTTTTGATCACTTTTTATAGAATTTTTAATTTATTTTAATGGCAAAAAAGTGCCATTTTCGACTTTGGGCACGATTTTCCGTTACGGTTAAACGCGTAAAAACCGTTATCATATTTTGATAGGGCATTTTCGGACGCGGCAATACCTAATGTGTTTATGATTTTTACTGTTTTTTTATATTTATATCAATTCAAGGGAAGGGGGTGATTAGAATTTTTAGGTTTTTTTATTATAATTTTTTTATTTAACTTTTTTTAATTTTTATTTTTACTATTTTTCAGACTCCCTAGGGTACTTTAACCCTAGGTGTCTGTACGATCCTATCATATATTGCCATACTACAGTATGGCAGTATATGGGGATTTTACTACTCATACATTACAATGTGCTCACAGCACATTGTAATGATGGGTTAACCCGAAGTAGCTTCGGGTCTTCGTGAGACCCGCTACCAGGTGACGGATCGCCGCTCCCCGATGATGTCACGGGAGCGCGATCCACGAAAGATGGCAGCGCCCGCGCGCAGCCGTCATTTTGAAGCCGTCGGCAAAGGCAAAACACCCGCGATCGGTGCCGGCACCGATTGCGGGTTGTTACCGGTAAGCCTTTGCTGCAATATGCAGCAAAGACTTACCGGCTATGGAGAGGGCTCGGCCCGCAACCCTCTCCATGTACCGGGACCGACATGTGACGTACTATTACGTCACATGTCGGTAAGGGGTTAAATAATTTTTTTATTGGGACATTTAATTCCCCCCCCCCCCCGCCTTGTAAACTAGAAACTTCTGGTCGGCCGAGCTCACCTGTCCCCATATCTCACCCGCATGATACAGTGCTGGAAATAGGGACCAGTGCGTGTCCACTTAAGCGGCCGGTGGGAGCTTAACTAAGCTCAACTTCTGTGCTCCTGTAAACATTCAGGGGCATGGACCTGAAAGACGGCAGTGTGGGATGTGGGAGGGACCGCATAGGTATACAGTCCCCACTTAAGAAACCTGAATTTATACGACCCATAGTTACAAACGGATCTCTAGATGTTGGTAATTTACTGTACTTTAGTTCTAGACTACAATAAACTCTATAACAGTATCAATAGTGCCTGTAATTAAGATTTATTGTTTATCCTGGTTCTTATACAATCCAACATTTTAAAATCCAATTGTCACTGAGACCAAAACATTTTGACTGGGGTTACCATAATAAGTATACGGTTCCAATGTATACAACTCAGAGCCTATCTTGTGTGTAACCTGGGGACTGGCCTGTAAATGGGTTTTTTTTTTCGTAGCAGCCCTCTCCTGTTAGTGGGTTTGTAAGCTGAGAACTTAAAAATGACATATTTGTCCCCTATTTTGTAAAAGTGGATAGTATTTGTTGTTTTTAAAGTTTGTTTAATGCTTAAGTGCACAACAACATAACTAGAAGTTTATGGATAAAGGTGCTGCTGAACTTTTGTAATACAGGACTGCGAGGACAGTTTATTTGAACGAAGGTTTTTCTTTTTGTTAGGTGCTGAAGAAGGCGATTTGTTTTGTTGAACTGTTTGAAGAAAAATAAAACAGTTGACTACTGCTGTAATGCCATTTTGAATTCATCCCTACAACTGATGCTTCGAATGCTGGCATAATCCCACGACATACTTATGTCTTGAGTCAAGGCTTCAGCCACGAGCCTGATCACACCGCCTGCCATGGAGAAGGGATCAAGCACCTTTTCTAATGAACTTGCACCATAAAACTAACAAATGGTGTCTGCACTTAGGAGGCTCTAGCTCTGCAAACCAAGATTATGGTCATTGTGCCAAAAATACTGTAGGGTTACTTTGGAGAAGTTGAGGGTTCCTCACAGTATATGAGCAAGTGGCTGACTTGGAGAAGCATAATATGACCATCCATGCAGGACACTAAGGAATACCATAAATTAAAAGCAAAGATCATGTTGTGGCTTGGAACCTGGTAAACCAGTGGGCCTATACCTGGACAAGCCACCAATGACAGCTGTTTGACATGTTTCTTCTAACCGAAGTGGATGTAACCAAAGCCACACGATATGGAGGTCGGTAACCAATCGGTTAGCCAAAGCCGCTCCGTAATGTTCCCCAAGTACCAGGTTATATTAGATTAGATCAAAAGACAAGGGGGTGCAGTCTCCATCTGGAGAGAAAAAAAAGTTTCACTCCAGAGGCGCAAGCTTTCTTTACTGTAAAAAGGTGAATCTGTGGAATAGCCTGCCTCAGCGATAGTACAGCAGAGACCTCAAAAATAATCTAGATGCCTTTTTACATCCCCTTCCTTCCTTGGTTGAACTTCATGTATTTTTTCATCTGTACTAAGGAACTACGAATGTATCAAATTAGTAAATCACAATATGCTCGCTATTCTCACATGCCAAAATACAAATCCACAAAATATAACATAAATACCCATATAATCAAAATATCTGAATGTCCTTTTAGCCATTTTGGAATTAAAGTGATCAAAAGGTCATACTATTTCCAAAATAGCATTACTGAAAATTCCACTTTTTCCTCTAAAAAAAAAAAAAATGCTATTACTCTGTACACTGAAGTATAAAAATAATCTATGAAATCTGAAGTTTTACCCGGCTACAGCTAGTGCGCAGTAATCCGATCATAGATGTCCTCTAAAGCACAATTTGCAAAACAAACAAAAAGATGTATTACTTTGCTACGAAGCATAAATGCTTTTTAGTTTAAGTAATATTTTTTCCTTAATCATTTATACTTCATCAGTCATTGCGGCAGATGCATCGATGGTAAGGGTCATAAACCTCCACACCATATCCCAGCAGAATAGAATTGAAGATAAGGTTAAGTATCCACTTCTACAATTGATAATAGGAGGTGTAGAGCATTCCGTATTCTTTTGACTTGCTCTCCCACAGGTTCTGCAGATCCTCTCCTCCAGTTCATACCAATTCCTATGCCACAAGCTACCGTACATAAGTCACACAAGCCAGTTAACCTTCACTTAATTGAAGCAAGAGAGTCATACAGAAAAAGGGATGCAGTCTAGAAAGTAATAGGAGCATGGTTACCTGTTACTCTTCTTCAGTCTTGAAAAGTGTAGAACATCCATTTTAGGACAATTCATTTAAAAAATTTAAAAGTTGTTATATACTGTATTTGGTATGTTAAAAGCAACACTTTCAAAAAGAAATTTCAGTTTATTCGTAACAAACAACCAATGAAATAGCCAACATATGAACACTAAAAGGCATTTGTCCTGGAGGAAATTTACTGCAAGGAAGGGCTAACATGCAAGACAGCAATATAATGTAAAATGACACACGACCGCAATTCATTTCATACCAAGCTAATACCGTTTAACTGCATAATAATACAACATTTCCTCCTGCCAGCATTTCCTTTAAAATGGGAAAAAAAGTTTTTCCTTTTCTAGCGTCAAAAATCACTGTTTTGTATTGCAAGAATATGTGGTTACATAGAAACGTTAGACTGCAGTGCACTTTGGGACACATACATTTTATCTTCCAAGACACTTAGGGGTTCTGTTTAATACAGACTGAAGTGACAATTCTAGTAGCAAGTGCCATTAAAGTCAGAGGGATGTCAAACAACATTGGCAGAAAAGCCTAATGTAGAATTATTCCCTTAATATTTCAATGACATACTACGAACAATATTTTGACAACTGGAAAATAGAACCTTGAAACAACCTAATGAGCAATTTACAGGTAGTAATAAAATACTATTAGTCATAGGCCAATCATTAGTCCTCTTGATATACTTGTACATGCACCCTTAATAGGCGAGTCTAGTATTTTAATGCAAAGGGACCGTTGATGACCCTCAATCCACGGCCCCGGATCTTTGTCCTATCTCCGGATGTCTCTAAGCATGGACACAGCAGCCCGAGCATGCTCTAGTGTCAATACGGAGGGTGGAGGAAGAGGCTGCAGCCATTACCGCAGCACTGCCTGCCCAGTCTGCTGCAACAGACAGCTGAGGAGTTAACACTTCAATTCTCCTTCAAAACATAGCAAGTTTTTAGGAGATATTTTCCATCCTTTTCATGTATAGTGTATGAATGGTGCGTTTATGTATACACCATTGGGCTCATTTTCTAAGGCTCCGCGGCTGCATTTTCCGTCGGGTTTCCCGAATTTTTTTTTTTCCGTTTGCGCGAATTCCGCTGGGATTTTTGGCGCATGTGACCGCGAACGAAATGGGTGGGGCGGTGTCGGATTCGGAAAAACCGCAGAATTTAAAAAAAACGAATGTGTCGCCAGATCAGCACTCACCATGCCCCGGAAGAGCAGGTGAACTCCACGGACCTCGTGCAGCAGCGAAGCTGCTGGATATCGGGCACTCACCTTCGTGAATCCCGGCAGAACCCGAATCCTCGTCGCACACGCACCCCGGGAATGCGACGGACCGGTAATACAATGACCCCATTTTTAAGTTCATATTCAGATTCAAGTTTTCGGTATATTTACATGGGATCTATGTTATAAGGCCTATGCACACAAGCAACTGTGAGCAACTGCAGATTTTCCAGCTGTCGCCGCCCCCATGCTTTCTATGGGCTCACGTTCATACCTTGTGTGTGCACCGCACATCTCTAGCGCCGGAATATGCTAACATGTTACATCTTGAGCCCTCATACAACCCAAGTGTTTTCTGCATTGGTAACCAACCGCAATCATTGCTGGATTTGTTGTCGCTCCCCCGGACGTTTATCAGGAGCAAACAGTCGTTGCCATGGCAGCCTAGACTGATCTTTAGATCTGTAACAGTGAGCCAGTCCAGCACATTCTCCAGTAGTATTGCAGTATAGGTCGAGCAGTCAGACTCCACAGGGTTAAAGTACCTGTGAGGTTCTAAAAAGGTGTTATTTTTTTAAATGCACTTACATCATCGGAAGAAGAAGGTGAACTCCGGCGACCTGACGGAAAAGCGACACACAGGATATTGGGCACATGATCTTGTGAATTGCAGCACCATGCTTATCCTTGGAAATTCCGGATCGGGGATTGCAACAGGACGTGTAAGTAAATGGGCCCCCACTGTGTGTCATCGCACCATGACCACAGGATAAGATACGGAACATACAGTGTGTGTATGATGCCTTACAGAGTAATAAAGTCTATGGAACTACAGGAGTGAGGGCTGCGCTGCTCTATATAAGAGTCCAAGGTTAAAGAAACTACAGAGGGGCCTGATTTGGGTTTAACTGTTTAACAGGCGAAAGTAATACATAGAGGTGAGAGATAAGAGTGTTAGTAAGAGAGTGAGGAAATGGGATGAGCTTGCGTGGGTTTTACAGCACGTTGAGAGGACATGAAGTTAGAGACCAAGAACGAATCACTGGTGTTGAACTAGGGCAGGGAGATGTTACTGCAGAAGTTTATAGGCTGGTACATCAGCATAAAATTATACTGAAACACAAATCTTCTGTGTTTGTCTATTGGGGCAGTATGAGGAAAGAGAAGAGGACCGATGAGCTGACCCGGGAAAGAAAGATGAAGAGGAGTTAGAGAGATCCAAAAGGAAACACTGCAACGTGTGGTCAGAGGCAGAAGAACCTAGAGAGTCAGTGTCCACAGGCAAGAAGAGGGAAGACACCAGAAAGAGAGAGGTTGAAGATTTTAATGGAGAAGACGCTGGAGAGGGACTGTAAAATAGTGGAGGGATGTTCAGGTAGTGGGCAAGCATGGGCAAAGGGCCTAACTCTTCTCCTCTGTAACTGCTCAAAAGAGAGATGACCTGGAGGAACAGGAGGGAATGGATTAAGGGAACCTGTCACTAGGAAACCCATTTTTAGCTCCCCTAGTCCCCACAGAGCTTTTTGTATATTAAAAAAAAAAATTATATAAGTAAAAAATAGATAGTTTCAATGCCATGTCTGTTATGCTCTGCATTGTCCACTGGTAGTTGCTATAGTAGAAACATAGCCATGCTTAAGCCGGAGTGTTTTCATATATTTAAAAAGGAGGTGTGTTTTTTCCCCCAAGGGTGGGGGGACTCTCCACTATAGACACTCCCGGGGACAGTGCCTAGTACAACCACATAGCATTAAAGGTATATATAACAATTTTTTTTCTGTAAAACCTATTTTTATACAAAAAACTCTTTGGCGGTGATGTATATGCTCTGGGGTGCTGAAAAGGTCTCCTGGTGACAGTTCCCTTAAATGGAGTAGTAATTGTGAAATTATTTCCTGGCAATGCTTCCCAATTTTATCTTTAAAAGTAGGAGCAGATCTTCCGCCCCAGTTTGTGTAACAAGTGGCTGAACCTTGTGGGGTTAGTAAGGATGAAGATTATTGAGAATCACAGGTTCCATAGGCTTTGAATACTATTCCCAATCTGCTTTTTAATTAACAATACTTGTTCCACCACTCTAAAGAACCTACCACCACGGATCTACCTATTACAGGTAGATCCTGTGTGAGGTGCATCTAACGTAGCCCATCTTATAGCTAAGCCTTTACTCTACTTTTCAGGGTAATATGCTAATTTTCTAAAGGCTACTGGGGTGTGGAGATATCTTCAGCGCGCAGCTAAGAGAGGCTGAACGCACTGGTCCACGAAGCCGGAGTTCTACACTTGTGCAGTAGCTCCGGCCCAAGATTGTGCAACCGTCCGCCTCCGCGGAGGATGTCAACCATGGTAGATATCAAGAGGCTACTGGGTGTTGGAAATCTGCACCGCTTAGCCTACTACGGCTACTCACGCCCCAGTAGCCTCTTTAGAAATTTGCATATTACCCCAATAAAAGATTATAAAGAGCCCTTTATCTTAGCAAATGTTAGTGCTTGGCGCCTAAACTGTCTTTAACCTTATAGGTAGATCCGTGTGGTAGGTTTCCTTTAAAAGTATATAAAGTTATAACTGGCTCCTGAAAAATGATCAAATAAGAGTGGGCGCCATTGTAATATTGTGATTCCCTGTCTCATCTCACACAAATCTCTCCCTGGAAAGTTTAAACAGAGGCCTTTGTGAACGCAGAAAGTCAATTTTTGGAATGTATATATCAATCCCTGGTTAGGTATATAACCACTCTTGTTAGATAGTTGATCCATTCTTTATAAGACAGAGATTTTAGAGGACAGTTAAAAACTACCATTTCTCTCTACCTATAACAAATCCATAAAAAATTAAGTATAACCAGTACCGAGAGACGGAGACTGATGTGGCACATATTTAGAATTTCTCCTTTTCGTATGCAGTTTCATACCACAATATTATAATCTTTGATTTTAAATAGACCATGGTACTTGCCTTGTCAATTCCCTCCCCATACTTTCATCAACTGCACCATCTATTTGTCTCTCAAGAGATGTGTTCGGATCAACCAGATTGTCCTTAAGATCAGGGTACATTGTCTTAAATAAAATAAAACAAACAAACATACTATATTATCTGTAATGTACATGTTATAGGTGAACATATATTTGGTTTCAGTTGTATTTTTTGCATGTAACTTCAGATTTATGGGAAGCAATCACGTATAAGTTTTAGTATAAAGCTCTGCTCATCGTGCTGACGCTCCATGTATCCTTGTGTATACAGAAAAGTATGTTAATTAATGATAAGACAAGTTATATTTTTTTTACTGTACCAAAGCATTTTATTAGTGAAGGCCTCCATTCACTAATAAAACGCCCAGGAGTGGCCTCCTTTCACTGATAACATGTCCAGCAGAGGTCTCCCTTTGTACATAACATGTCCCAGCAGCAGCCTCCCTTTACACATACTGGGGCAGATTTACTTACCCGGTCCATTCGCGATCCAGCGGCGCGTTCTTTGCGGTGGATTCGGGTCTTCCGGGGATTCACTAAGGCAGTTCCTCCGACGTCCATCAGGTGTCGCTGCTGCGCTGAAGTCCGCAGGAGTTCACGATCCATTGCTGGATGCAGGTAAGCGTGTGTTCAACGACACTTTTTTTTTTTAAATGCGGCGGTTTCTCCGAATCCGTCGGGTTAGCGTTCGGCCACTCCCCCCAATTTCTGTCGCCACAAAAACCCCAGGGCAATTCAGGGAAAATCGGCGCGAATCGGAAATATTCGGATAACCCGCCGTAAAAACGTTATTCGGGCCCTTCGTAAATGACCCCCATTATGTCCCAGCAGCAGCCTCCCTTGACTAATAAAATACACCAGCAGTGGCCTCCCTTCAAAAATAATAAACCTATATATTCAACCTGTGGTGTTGGAAGACTGAGTCTTTCACATGTCTTCAATGTCTCTTCTCTCCAAAATGACGTCCCAGGTCAGTTACCTGACCAAAAGCACGCATTGAAGGTTGGAGGAGGAGGTGAGCGGGTGGGGCGGGCAGTTTGAGCAGTGGGCAGATGTGGACGCGGTAAGCCAAAAGCAGAGGGGGCAAGAACGAAGGGGGAAGGAACAGAGGGGTGGAGGAATGGTACTATAAACAAAGTACAGATTCATAGGGCTTATGAGCACATGGAGAGAAAGCAGCCATTGCAGCACTCAGATAATCTGAGGGGTATAGCAAGGAAACTGGTTAATATAGGTTACAAAGATAAAAGGTAAAGTTGTTTTACATCCAAGAGCTATTGAGTTGTGAAAAAAAAACCTTTACAGTTACGCTTTAAAATTTATATGCTTTTTTATATTTAAGTTTGAATGGAATGTTGTCTATTTTATGTTTTATTTTTCCATGTACAGAGCTGTGTGATGGCTTATTTTCTGCGTAACAAATTACACTTCAAAATGGTGTTATTAAATATTCCGTGCCGTGTACCGGGAAAAAAATTCCAAATGCAGTGAAATTGGTAAAAAAAACGCATTTGTGCCGTATTCTTGTGGGCTTGGATTTTACTGTGCACCCCAAATGACATGTCTACTTTATTCTTTGGGTCGGTACGATTACGGGGATACCAAATTTGTATAGGTTTTATAATGTTTTCATACATTTACAAAAATTAAAACCTCTGAGAGGGGGAGGATCGAGTGAGGGGAAAGGGGGAAAATGTAGGGAGAAATCCGGGTAGGTATCCAATACCAATACACCCCCACCAGTGCCATACGTTGACCAGAGAGGAGACACACAGCATTGAAAATAAGAGCAGCTGCAATATACAGGTCCCCCCATGGTAATATTACACCAGAATGCATAGGACAGGGAGTCCCTCTAACATCAAATATGCAACATGGTCTGTAGAGCAAAAGTTAAACCACAACCATATCGGTCCCAAGGATATTGTCTTGTCGCAGTAGAACAAAGCCTTCCCTAGCTCATCCGTTCTGGTAACAAGTTTAGACTCGCACATGTTTAATAGGGCCGTCTGCACCTCCGTGACTTGCAGTCCACCTGCGATCCGGTCATAGTACCCTCAAAGCTCCACAAGCTGTGGCGGGGCTTTGGGAGCCCATCGAAGAGAGAGGGGGATAGGTTCGGGGACCCCTGAGGAGATAACAGGGCTGCCAATGCAAGAAATTTCCCCAGGTTTTTATGCAGCGCTTTTGATTGTATCTGCCCATAACAGCTTGGGAAGGTGCACATTCCTGAGGCATCTAGCAACTCCAAGGACTGGAGCAGGGGATCTCATGGGATGGATTCGTCATCAGAATGGAGGCCCCAGAAGTCACCTGCCCCCGTGTTTGAGCAACTTGCCATCTTTCTCACTGTTACCCTAGTCAGGCAGGGTAAGGGGGGCTTAAAGGAAACCTACCACTGAAAAGTGTCCAGGTTTCATATGGTGAAATACCTAGCACCGCTCATGTGAGCTGGTGCCTGGGATCTTATATTTTGTCTCCTTTGTTCTTTCTAAATCTGGCTGCCTTAAAATATTCTGATGATACATATGTAGTAATCGGTTAGGGTTCCAGGACAAACAGTGTAGGTTTGTCTTAAAGGGGTATTCTCATCTGGGCATTTACATTCATTTTCATTAATCTGCCATACATAAACATTTCTTCATTAGAAGTTACAAATTTTTCCTGTGTGAAGATAATTTCTCATAAATGTGGTGATATGGTCCCTTAGAAACAAGACTGTGTCCCTGGATACGGCCACCTCTGCTGGAGGGATTGCACAAAGAAACAAAAAGGTTTTGTAAATATAATGTCTGGGAGTTACTGCATGTCCCGCAGCCGTCCTGTGGTAATGATTGGTGAAGCAAGGTGGTTAGGCAGGTCTCAATAGCGCATGTCTGGCCACCGCTGCCAAAATATGAGGTGGTTGTATCCGAGGAAGCTGATCTTGTTTCTAAGGGACAACTTGGCTACATTTATGAGAAATTATCTTCACACAGGAACATTTTTTTAATAACATCCAATTGAAGAAATGTTCACATATGGCAAATTAATTAAATTAAATGTGAATGCCCGGATGGGAATACTCCTTTAAGTTAGGGACCACTGTTCTGCTACATAGTTGGTTCATGGGTACAGGTCTACACTACTGCTGTTAGGGTGCTAGACAGGGGGTTTTGAATTTTCCTCTTGGGGTTGTTTACTCTGTTCTGGTTGTAATTGTCATGTTTTTTGTTGTCCCTCTCTGGTATCCTTGATTGACTGTGATAGGGGGTTTTCGGGTCTCTGAGTTAATTGGGACAAATTGGCCCTTTTTCCCCTCTCAGCTAAGGGTGTAAACTCCCTTTTGCCTTCCAGTCCCCGTTCAGGTGGTGTCCAATTTTAATCACTTAGGGGTCCAGGTATCACACAAGATTCAGGCCTACACTGAACTAAATATTGATCCCCTGATAACTGCTACTAAGTCTCACTTGAAGGTCTGGTCTATCGCCCCCATCCCTATCCTTCTTCTCAAATTTCTGTATTTATTCCATGCTTGTCCAATACTGCTCCCCAAGAGCTTGTTCAAGCGCATAGATGGTATTCTTAAGTCCTTCTACTGGCAAGGTGGTGCCCCACACTTTAGTTTAGGTCTGCTCCAGGCTCCCAAGTCTCAGGGTGGGTTAGCAGCTCCTTATATTTATATTACTTGACCACCCAGATGGTATACACAATAGTGGATAGATATTGATAGAGGCAAAGCCTCTACTGCGCTGGCTGGGGCCTTAGCGGGTTCCTATGAAGCCATTATGAACTTGCTGTGTTGATACAAATCCCCTTCTGATACTCCACTTCTTATGCGTACGGTTGCGTTGTGCTGGTGCAGGGCGCAAAACCTGGTAGGGGAAAACAATTCCCCCCCTCTCTTGCCCAGGACTCCATTATGGCTCAATCCTGGGCTCTCTCACTTCCTCTCCTTCCCAGGGTTGACAATGTGAGGGGCAGCAGGGGTGAAATGAATTTGTCAGCTCCTATCTGCAGATGCAGAATTACTTAGCTTCAATGAGATAAGAGAAAGATATACAGTACCCACTACTGCTAGTTTCCATTATACACAATTATGACATGCCTTTAGGGCCCAGTTCGGTTCCCTCAGGCTGACAGTGAGATTCTCCAAACTGGAAACTTTGATGAGCACACCAGACCTCCCTAAACCACTCTGTGCCCAGATCTATGGCCTGCTACAGGAACAAAAAAACAGACCATTTGATAGAGCCCTTGAGAGTTGGAGAAGTGATGTCCCTGAACTGTCAGAAGATGACTGGAGGGAGGTTGAACTGTCCTACTTCACATCTGTGGTGAGCGCGAGGGATTTCCTGATGCAGTCCAAATTTCTCCACCGAGTGTATTTAACCCCTGCAAAATTCATTTGCATGGGGCTAATGACCAATGATCTATGTTTCCACTGTCAGGCTGAAGCTGGTTCCTTCCTGCACTGTGTGTGGACCTGCCCTAAGATCCATATTGTTTTGTCTGAAGTGCTGGAATTCCTTAATCAACAATTTGAATTCCTGAGCCTAATGTCCCCCTCTGTATGTGTAATGTCCCCCTCTGTATGTGTTCTTGGCCATTAGGAATGAGGTTATCAATGGCCACTACAATAGAATCTTTTTCAGGTTCACCCTATACTATGCCCGGAAAGTGGTGGTGATGTCATGGAAGGGCCAGGTTCCCCCCTTCCCCTCTTTAAAACTCTGGTTACTTCTCATTAACAGTGTGATTCCTCACTACTGTTCCCTGCATGTTATCAGGAAGTGCCCCCAGAAGTTTGAGCACACCTGGTCCAGATAGTGTTCGATTCCCATACCACTTTATAAATCTCTCAGGTCTTTGTTTATTACCATAACAAAGGAGAAAGAGTGTATTGGTATGTGTGTGTGTCTGATTGTCTAGTGCACTGGATTGCTGCGCAATTTGAAAGTTAAGTATCGCGCTCAGTCTGAATCAGTTGGAAACCAGCGCAGCTGCACCAAAAAATGATCGCGTGAGACGCAATCCCATTTTTTTACAGGTTACATACCGCCACATTGATTTCTATGGAAAATACGTCCATATATTTGCCAATCATTTATATTGCTGTTGTTAAGCCCGTACCCTACCGTACCGTATGCTGCCCATAGAAAAACATAGAGCATGTCCTATTTTCACCCGTATATCGGTCCCGTACGCTCAATAGAAGTCCATGGGAATGTATAAATATGGGTTAAATACGTGCAGCATACGTATAAACGTGGCATATTCAGGGTGACCAGAATCAGGGGGTGGACTTTCCGGGCAGCATTTTCTCTGTCTAGTAGTGACTGTAGTGACTGCTGAGCAAAATGTCATTTCTGTTGATGGAGCATCTGCTTGCCATAGTCCAGGCGAATCCCATTTTGTGGGACAAGCGGGATGACAGCTTTTTTGACAGCATAAGGAAGGCAAAAAAGTGGGAGGAGGTGACAGCCGAATTGCTTTCCGAAGAATGAAGTGAAGCAAGGGCAGCAAAGCAACTGAACGCACTTGGTGAGTGAGAATGGTCCCCATCTCACCCGCTTGCCAGTGACTTCTATAGCTTTGTGCATTATAGATGTGATCCCTGCAGCACTATGCCTGATAGATGTCACCCCTGCAGCATTGTGCATGATAGATGTTACCCCTGCAGCTTTGTGCATTATATATGTTACCCCTGCAGCACTATGCCTGATAGATGTTACCCCTGCAGCTTTGTGCATGATAGATGTTACCCCTGCAGCTTTGTGCATAATATATGTTACCTGTCAGCACCTTTCCAGCAATCGCGCAACCACAACCAGGCTTTGCGCTAGCTGTCAGACTAGGTAGGTGGTGGGGAACTCACCCTGTGACGTCCCTGCAGGCTAAGGTCCTGCCTAAAGCAGATAAACCGCCCTGGTAAGGGGCGAACCCACTATCAGGAACCTAACTGACGGTCCCTGAGTGACCCTACAAGATGACAGGGAAAACCTACTTTGTCTGGAAGCTGCTGGATGGTGGAGTGGACAAGTAACAGGAATACTGATATAGGTCAGTGTTCACACTGGTAACAGAAACCGACACTAGACAGGCAGGAAGGTGGGGCCACACCAGGAGATAAACGCTACTGAGGGACAAACAACAGATACAGACAGACAAGCGAAGTCAAACAAACCGGGTCAAAAACAAGATGGCGGCAAAGGTACAGATACGTATAGCAAATAGAATGGTCAGAAGGCAAAGCAGAAGTCAGTACACAGAATAGCCAGAAACACAATGGCAAGAGCACTAGATACACAGATAGACTGCAATAACCAGCACCAAATGAAGGGGCTGAGCAGAATATAAAGCAGTAATGGACACTGCCTCCAGCACTGACTGGCTCAGCCGTCCATCACTCAAACCGCAGCTGTAGGCAAAATGAGTTCAGAGGCACACCCAGCTTTCCCAGGATCAGAAATGAAGCTGTCAATCACAGGCAGCTCTGGGTGTGGCTTTCCAGCAAAAGGCCTGAAACCTGATCCATCAGTTCAATTTGCGAGTCCTGACAGTACCCCCCCCCCCTTTTATGAGGGGCCACTGGACCCTGAACAACAGATGTACCATCCGTTCCCATGAAACTAAGATCTCGGGCCTTTTGCAGATTTTTGCGGGCTTGTGCCCAAACAGAACATAAGCTGGACACAATGGCATCTGCATACGGGTTACTGGACGAATCCATATGTGAGAAACCTGGGAGCAGAGTGGATGATGCACACAATGCAAGACAGGAAAGACAAACAATAAGCAGCCAACTCATGACCCCTCAAAAAATGGTAATGAAGGGACAGTAAAAATCTTTAATCTCTCCACCTATAGTTTGACTAAGGAAGAAGAGAGCCTTTTAACAAAAGGCTTAAACTTCTGTCCAGACAAAAACACTGACGATTTCGAACTCTTTGTAGATCTAAGCCTCTACATAAAAAAACTAACACAAAAAAGATACTTTAAAATTAAAGAGAAAAAGAACACCGGAGGAACTGAGCCGGCTCAACAAGTAGACCAATTCCTACACCAGAATGTAAAGGGAAAATCTAACTTTAATCCTATTCAACATCGAGGACACTATATAGATACTTTCTATAGTCTTGTTTCAGAAGACTTTAAAAAGATCCGAAGTCTACAGAAGAAAAATGCTAAAAAAAAACCTAACCAGAGCTGAAGAACTAGCCCTAAAAAATCTGAAACAAAACACAAATATAGTTATAAGATCGGCGCACAAAGGTGGAAGGATAGTGGTACAAGATCGGGAAACATACGTCACGGAAGCCCTAAGGATCCTAGACGACCCGGTGTATTATGCGCAATTACAAACAGATCCCACAAAAAACTATATAGAGGATTACTCAAATCTGATAGATAGAGCACATAAAAGTAACCTCTTAAACACCAAAGAGAAACAGTTCCTGAAAGTCAGTCACCCTGCTTTGGCCACCTTCTATCACTTACCAAAAGTACATAAGGATGCAATCAACCCGCCAGGACGTCCTATCACTTCAGGGATAGATTCGTTGACATGCAATCTGTCACACTACATCGATCTATTCCTGCAACCGCTAGTAAAGGAGCTCCCATCCTATCTACGAGACTCTACCAGCCTTATAGCGGATCTAGAAGACTTTCAATGGAAAGAAGAATACGGCTTCCTTACTCTCGACATCGCATCGCTGTACTCTAATATTAAACATAATCTTGGATTGGAAGCATCCCGCTGGTACTTGGGGGAAACTAAAGATATACCACCAGCACAAGTCGACTTCTTGATAGAAAGTTTACAATTTGTACTCGAACACAACTACTTCCAATTTGAATATCAACTTTATTTACAAAAATGCGGTACGGCCATGGGGACTCGAGCCGCCCCAAGCTATGCAAATTTATTTATGGGGCGGTTCGAGGACCAATATATCTATTGCACGACCCAATGGACAAGGAACGTCGTCTATTATAAAAGATATATAGACGATCTGTTCTTTGTATGGAATGGAACGAAAGAGGAAGCCGGATCATTTATAAATCAGCTAAATGCTAATCCATGGGGTATCACATTTACAGAAAATTTTAATAAAAATACTACAATTTTTCTGGATCTGGAAATTACTCACAACAAGGAAAGCATTATAACCAGAACCCATTTTAAGAAAGTTGATAGTAATGTTTTTTTGGATTATAAAAGTAGCCACTACCAAAAATGGCTAAAAAATATTCCATTCAGCCAGTTTCACCGTATAAGAAAAAACTGTACCCACACTACAGACTACACAAAACAATCAGAAAATCTAAAAGAGAAATTCAAAGAAAAAAATTATCCGACACCTATAATAAACAAAGCATATACCAGGAATCTGAATCGTACACAAAAAGATTGTCTGATACCTAAATCGAAAAACAAAGAAACATCGCAATCATTTTCAGCCAATTTTCTTACAACCTTCGATAAGGGGAGCAACCAAATAAGGAAAGTCTTGAACAAACATTGGGGGATACTCCTAAAAGACCCCTACTTAAAAGATCTAATACCCCAACATGCTAAAATAACATTTAGAAAAGCAACAACTGTAAAAAATATAATTGCCCCCAGTAAATTACGGAAAGTCAAAATGGAAGACACTAAAAAACAACTAACAGCTGGCATTAAAAAATGTAGGCACAAAAAATGTATGTGCTGTGACATAATTCAAGACGGAGTCACCACCTTTTCATCAAATACTACAGGAAAAGTCTTCAATATAAAGCAAAATCTATCATGTGCCTCTGACTTCGTTATATATCTCATAAATTGTAGTTGTGGTTTGCAGTATGTGGGGCGCACCGTTCAGACACTTAGAGTTCGGATGAACGGCCATAGACATAAAACGAAAATAGGGTATTTAAAACATAGTCTGTTGAAACATTTACTTCTAGAACATGAGAAAAATTTCGGAACCATTACAGTAACCCCGATTGAACAAATTTCGATCGACGTGAAAAATAGAGTAAAAACCCTAAACAGGAGAGAGTCCTATTGGATATTCAAATGAGGTCTAAATGAGGTGATCGAATCGGTCTAATAACTTAATAAACTAGTACACCACCATTATAGGGAAAATATACTTACCTTATAGCATTATTGCCCATCCGCGGGGGTCCAGGTAACCCCTGTCATCTGTTCATTAGCCCAGCATTACAGTATCAGCCTGTATGCCGTGATTGGCTTTTTGATCTCTCTCGGCTTCCGTAGCCGACGCGAACTCATTAACAGCGTTATATATCACCATGGCTACAGACTAAAATGCAGCCTAGACCCCCGGAGCTAGAAATTACTCGAATAATACCTTCACTTGGGGTTATCTCTTCATTAATACGAGGCTCTTCAAGGTAATATCTTACTATTCTTTAGCACCCAGTTCCGAACAATCAGCCCAACACCCGATATACATTGGATAAAAAAACTTTTTTAATGGAATTAATATATTTTATTAATATATGGAGATATGATGCTTTTAATGTTGATTATATATATAAGACAGTATGAGTTTTTATTGTAAAATAGATGCTTATGTTCTTTACCTGCCCCGGTTAAACCCTGAACCGGAAGCATATGCGGCTACCGAGAGTCCCTATTTCCGGTAACTCGTTATATATGTAACAGTAGATCATGTAATTTCTTATACACTGCCTGAAGAAGGTCCGGGTACCGGACCGAAACGCGTCGCAACAGTGCATTTTATTATTTTATTACAATAAATATTCGCTGATATTAAAATATCGGGTGTCCAGAAGATCCTTGAGCGCTCGAGTCTGCGTGATTGTGGAAATATCAGGTTGCTATCTACATTTGGACGAATCCATAGACACACAAGAGAAACGGGGAACAAAGCCATAACTGCAGAGAAATGGGGACTTGGCAGTAGATGGGGAGTCTTGGTGATTGTACACAAACTCAGCCATAGCTAGCTGTGTACCCCAATCTTCCTGGCAGTCAGAAACAAAATAGCAAGAGCACTAGATACACAGATAGACTGCAATAACCAGCACCAAATGAAGGGGCTGAGCAGAATATAAAGCAGTAATGGACACTGCCTCCAGCACTGACTGTCTCAGCCGTCCATCACTCAAACCGCAGCTGCAGGCAAAACAAGTTCAGAGGCACACCCAGCTTTCCCAGGATCAGAAATGCAGCTGTCAATCACAGGCAGCTCTGGGTGTGGCTTTCCAGCAAAAGGCCTGAAACCTGATCCATTCAGTACAATTTGCGAATCCTGACATTACCCCGCAGCTTTGTGCATGATAGATGTGACCCCTGCAGCTTTGTGCATTATACAATCACCGGCCACTTTATTAGGTACACCATGCTAGTAACGGGTAGGACCCCCTTTTGCCTTCAGAACTGCCTCAATTCTTTGTGGCATAGATTCAACAAGGTTCTGGAAGCATTCCTCAGAGATTTTGGTCCATATTGACATGATGGCATCACACAGTTGCCGCAGATTTGTCGGCTCCACATCCATGATACAAATCTCCCGTTCCACCACATCCCAAAGTGCTCTATTGGATGAGATCTGGTGACTGTGGAGGCCATTTGAGTACAGTGAACTCATTGTCATGTTCAAGAAACCATCTGAGATGATTCCAGCTTTATGACATGGCGTTATCCTGCTGAAAGTAGCCATCAGATGTTGGGTACATTGTGGTCATAAAGGGATGGACATGGTCAGCCACAATACTCAGGTAGGCTGTGGCGTTGCAACAATGCTCAATTGGTACCAAGGGGCCCAAAGAGTGCCAAGAAAATATTCCCCACACCATGACACCACCACCACCAGCCTGAACCGTTGATACAATGTTTGTCTTCTTGGGGATACAGAGCTCGAGGAGACAAGAGAGGCGAGGGGCTGAGCCGCAGGGAGCTACGAAGCGAAACACAAGGGACAAGAACTAGGAACGGGCACCAACACAATCACACACAAAAGCAACAGGGGGCCGAAGCCCTAGACGTCAGAGTATCGGTAAACAAGAGGCATCCTGGGAGGGACGGGGGGAGAAACAGACAGGAGCTAGAACAAGGTGGCAGGGAGAGCTGGCAGGGTATAAGGCACAGGCGGGAGGGGCGAGCGAACAAGGCAAGCACAGAGTGGCGGGGGAAAACCGAGAGCAGGAATAACGCAGAGAAGGGACCGCGGACAGTGGAGCCCAAAGCCAAAAAAAGCGCTGAAAGAAGCGCATATAGGAACAGAGAGCACAAAATGAGGCGCAGTGCAGGGCGAAAGAAAAGGACGTGGGAGGTGGGACACGGACCCCAAGAGGAGATGGCGCGCCAAGACATAGGGTAACGCGCAAAGAACAGGGGCGGGTGGCCGGGGGGCAAACAAAGACAGACTACGGCGGCAAAGTGCGCAAGCGGCGGGGGCCAAACGCGGGACTGAAAGGCACAGTGAACGCCCGGGGCATCCATGTATTGGGAGCGCGGGGGGCGACAGAACAAGGAAGGGGGGACGGGGATCCACAACAGCGGAGACGACTGTGGCGCCCGCTAGATAATGGGGCACGGTAGACCAAAGTTGGAAGGAGAAAATCGACTGACACCTGGGCAGTAGCACGGAGAACGGGAGTGAGCCCACATCAGTTGCGGTGTGGATACTGATAGGACAGACCAACAACGAGAACAAACTGCCATGTAAAGTGGACACAGAGATGCATCTTGCGCCGGAAGACAGATTCAACGTGCTCAAAAGACCCTCGATAGGGCTGAGAATATCCGGGCAAAAGGAGGCCCCTAGGAAGTTAGCAGACTCAGAGACAGACGGCCACAGTCAGCTCGCATGGAAAGGAAACGGCAGACACGGAAACGTCATGCAAAAAGTATGGGAGGAGAAAAGGTATCAGCTCAGGGAGCCCTCGGGCTGATGGAATGGGATAGACAGTTGCAGACTGCGAGCAGGGACGACGTCATGTAACAGTAACGGTAGACGCGCCGACATACAAACGGGATTCAAAATCAGAAAACTGGTGCAGGGAGCAGAGATAGTCCCAGAAATATAAGAACAAGGTCTTTGGATCTTCTTAGTTATTTATTGTAGAGTCAAAGGGAACAGGCACAGATAAACACAGGCAAACCGGTAGTCAGTTCCTCTGCATATTGAAATTTGGTAGACCCTACATTAGCTTGTGATGGACTACGAATGCATTAAAAAAACAATGGAGACCGCTGTAGTTTTATGGAGAAGGTGTGATACTTACAGAATAGGCGGTAAGATAATTCGTGGTTGCACGAGGGCCAAGTCACTGTTTTGGTAAAACCCTGCCCTCTGGCTGCGGTCATGACAGTGCAAGGCAGAAGAAGTCTGAACTGCATGCAGACTCATAGTTTCTCTAGACCACACTTACACTTCCAACGACACAGGTTCCCCGTTTTGGTCTGAAAATAATGATGGTACAAGGACACTGTCTGAACACACAAAGCAGGAAATGGATTAGTATTTTATACCATGGCTCATTGTATGCAAGATGAAACCAGAGTACAGCATATTAACCGCGCAAACAGCGGGGGGCAGGAAACCAAAAGGGGGGGGTGGGGGTCATGACGTAAGGATGGTGGGGAGTATGCGACCGGTAACAGGCGAGGCAGCATGATTTCTGTGACTGGGAACGCAGAAAGGAGCTATGGGGAAAGGTCGCTGGAAGTGGGGGTAACAAACTGCGAGGATGGGGGAAAGGGAACGGTGAAAGGGAACGACAAGGCTGACCCGGAAACAGGACTCTTCACAAGACAGGCCAAGTGTAGTGGGCGGGCCACAGGACGCAGGTGCAGGGGGACAGGGTCACAAGCACACTCCCGCTGGCGAAAAGGGGAGTAGGGTGGGGGTCATGAAAGACATGCTGGGCAGACGCAGGAAACAGGCAAATAATAGCGGACGGGTGCCAGTTATGCGTTGAGAGCCTGTCATAGTGCCACGGTGTGCTGGGGGGCTAGACAGTGGACCATTCACAGAAGAGGAGTTGGTGCAGCGGCCTCCAAGGAGTTAATGCAGATGCTGCGCCTACCCGGTTCTGGCGCAGTTGTAGCAGTGGGTGGGACAAGGGGGGCGTGGCGTGTAGTTCGCTAAGCGCTAGGGCGGTCGACGCCCCAGCATGGCCACCCGGGGCCCCAGAGGGGCGGCTCGCGACGTCTATGCGGCATGGTGCATAGAGGCGCGTGGGGACCTCCGTCCTCTTCTCCTGTGGCATCACTTCCGCTCCTGCTCCCTCATCGGGCTCCCATTCACATTGGTGTAACTGGTTGGCCAGACAGAGGCACCTTCATATCACGGGGGGGCCCACTACAACTGCGTGTGTTGACGCTGCATTGCAGGATCATTTCACAAGGTGTGATCACAGTAAGTAAGGAAGATTTCTGGGAGAATCTTATGACTATGGCAAAGACTTGAACACTGATGAGTAGACCATCTCATTACACGCTGAGACAGTGACGCACGGGCTCAGATTGAAGCACAACTAACCCACTTTCCTGTGACCGCAGGCCCCATTTTTCGTGTTTTGCGTTTTCATTTTTTTTTCAACTCCCGCACCGTTCAAAATCTGTAACTTTTTTATTTTTTTTTCCTTTTCGCCTGTACAGAGCTGTAAGTTTAATGGTCCTCTATTTCATACATGTATCGGCCAATTTCTGCCCCGGAATCAAAGGAGCACACAGTCCACATGGGCGGTCAGTTTAATATGCATGCCGGTGGGCGGGTGAAAGTGTGGTCTGTGTGAACAAAGAGATTGCCCACAATGCAGGTGGCAAATACGTGGAGAAAACAGCAGATATTCAATCCGACATTTGTTGGTGAGCTTTGGATTTTGACCGAATGGTCGGTGGGGCACGTATTCATCTCCTGCGTTTTACTCAACAAATGACCTCTAGTGTCGACGGTGAGTCGAATGGGAGTCGGAAGGATGGTGCAGGAGGGAGGGACCAAATGGGATATAAGAAGTGGCAGGGACTCATTGTTTTCACACAAGTACGATGATAAAAGAACAGGAAAACCTCGGTGACAAAAGGTGGCATGTGGGGGGGGGATCAGTTGTGCTCATGCCTCCGGCGTGGCGATGCTACAGGTAAATCGTGGTGGAGGGGGCAGCACAGTACGGTTGGGGGGGGCAGAGCGGTGGATTGGGTGGCGACGTTGTCTATTTGGCGGATTCTGGGATGACGTGACAGGGGTGACTCAGTTCGTATGGGACCCTATCACGACGGTGACCGTTTGTCAACTTTTTATAAATTTTTAAAAATTTTTTAAAATGGGCAAACAAAGCTGCCATTTTACGACTTTGGGCTACTGCGCTTCTTCCGTACGTGGTTAAACAGCACAGAAAAACCGTTATCATATTTTGATAGATGGATTTTCGGACGCGCAATACCTATGTGTTTATGAATTTTTGCTGTTCTTGCATCTTTCAGGTTATCTTAGGAGGGTTATTTTAAATTTCGTTAGGCTGGTTTTTTTTTAATGTTTTATTTTCTATTTACAACCTCTTGTTTTATTTTAATCCTATGATGTTCTTACGACATCCCTCGAGGTTACTTTAACCATAGGGTGTCTGTACGATCCTATCATATACTGCCATACTACAGTATGGCAGAATATGGGGATTTTACTACTCATACATTACAATGTGCTGATAGCACATTGTAATGAATGGGTTAACCTGAAGTAGCTTCGGGTCTTCGTGAGACCCGAAGCTACCATGGTGACGGATCGCCGCTCCCCGATGACGTCACGGGGAGCGACAATCCACGGAAAGATGGCGGCGCCCGCCGGTGGCGATCAGCAGTAAAACACCCGCAATCGCAGCAGTCTCTGCAATATGCAGCAGAGACTTACCGGCTTTGGAGAGGGCTCGGCCCGCGAGCCCTCTCCATGTACCGGGACCCGACATGTGACGTACTATTACGTCACATGTCGGGAAGGGGTTAAATCACTTATCTATCACTTATGATCACTATCAGCAGCTGTCTGCAAAGTACATCACATTCCTGAGTAACACCGAATTTGATTATGCCATAGCAGAGATGGCCAAGAGAGAGACTTTACTTCATTCACAGGATACCATAGTGAAAGACGCCATAAATAAGGCAGAACTTCGGATTGCACACTTGCAAGAAGTAAGGTCTCACCGGCCCACCTCAACCAAACATACACTTCATCTTCCAGAACCTCCCGATCCAAGAGGTCTGCATTACACGACAAGATTACAGAAATCCATGCTCATGCAGAGGAATCTAGTGTCAGAAGTTCATTTGCCAAGAAAGAAGCAGAAATGGTGAAAAGACAAGTGGAGGCAAAAGCCCAATTGAAAATTCTCCAAATGGAAAAGGAGGAAGCAGCCGCCTTAGCCAAGCTAAAGGTTCTTGAACAAGTATTAGTCCAAGTTACCTACCTTGACTGCTCCATCCCTGCAGAAGTGGAAGATCCAGATGACCGAACTGCCAACTATGTGCTAAAACAATCATCTCCAGCACCATTTCAAACCTACCACACGACCATGCCTGCGAAGTATCAGATGACGCCAGCTATCCAGAACAAGGTAATTTCTAGCATCACGCGAGCGGATCATCCTTAGACTTAACTGCCCCTTAACCCTTATGCTACCTCATTTATTTCTGATTCATCTCAGCCCCACATGGCAGAGAATCTACATGACCCCGGGATATTGCAAGGTAATCTGGTGACACACAATGGGAGATCAGATATGTCGGACTTTGCCAGATATATGATATGCAGGGAGCTGATAACCATTAGTCTCTCATAGTTTGACGACTATGCTGAAAATTATAGAGCCTGGAAATCCACTTTTGAAGCAGTAATCAATGATCTTAATCTCACTGCCAAGGAAGAACTCAACTTGCTAGGCCCAGATTCTGCAGAACGTGTAAAGACATTGAGAGCAGTTCATGCGGGCCACTCACAGGAAGGTTTTGCTGCAACATGGGAAAGACTTGAGCAAACTTATGGAAGTTCTGAAGCTATTGAAAGTGCCTTTTTAAGAGACTTCATATCTTCAACAAGGACAACCGCAAGCTTCAAGACTTAAGCGACCTATTAAAGGAATTAGAGTTAGCCAAAACAGATCCACGTCTGTCAGGACTGAGTTACCTCTATACAGTTGATGGTAAAGAAAAACAGGTGGGATGTGTAAAAAGACAACTATATTCAATGTGAATGGGTTAACCCGAAGTAGCTTCGGGTCTTCGTGAGACCCGAAGCTACCATGGTGACGGATCGCCGCTCCCCGATGATGTCACGGGGAGCGGCGATCCACGGAAAGATGGCAGCGCCCGCGCGCAGCCGTCATTTTGAAGCCGTCGGCAAAGGCAAAACACCCGCGATCGGTGCCGGCACCGATTGCGGGTGTTACCGGTAAGCCTTTGCTGCAATATGCAGCAAAGACTTACCGGCTATGGAGAGGGCTCGGCCCGCGAACCCTCTCCATGTACCGGGACCCGACATGTGACGTACTATTACGTCACATGTCGGTAAGGGGTTAAATAATTTTTTATTGGGACATTTGAATTCCCCCCCCCCCGCCTTGTAAACTAGAAACTTCTGGTCGGCCGAGCTCACCTGTCCCCATATCTCAGCGCATGATACAGTGCTGGAAATAGGGACCAGTGCGTGTCCACTTAAGCGGCCGGGTGGGAGCTTAACTAAGCTCAACTTCTGTGTCCCAGTAAACATTCAGGGGCATGGACCTGAAAGACGGCAGTGTGGGATGCTGGGAGGGACCGCATAGGTAAGTACAGTCCCCTACTTAAGAACACCTGAATTATATACGACCCATAGTTACAAACGGATCTCTAGATGTTGGTAATTTACTGTACTTTAGTTCTAGACTACAATAAACATCTATAACAGTTATCAATAGTGCCTGTAATTAAGATTTATTGTTTATCCTGGTTCTTATGACAATCCAACATTTTTAAAATCCAATTGTCACTGAGACCAAAAACATTTTGACTGGGGTTACCATAATTAAGTATACGGTTCCAATGTAATACAAACTCAGAGCCTATCTTGTGTGTAACCTGGGGACTGCCTGTAAATGGGTTTTTTTCGTAAGCAGCCCTCTCCTGGGTAGTGGGTTTGTAAGCTGAGGAACTTAAAAATGACATATTTGTCCCCTGTTTTGTGAAAAGTGGATAAGTATTTGTTGTATTAAAGTTTGTTTAATGCTTAAGTGCACCACAACATAACTAGAAGTTATGGATAAAGGTGCTGCTGAACTTTTGTAATGACAGGACAGCGAGGACAGTTTATTTGAACGAAGGTTTTTCTTTTTGTTAGGTGCTGAAGAAGGCGATTTTTGTTTTGTTGAACTGTTTGAAGAAAAATAAAACAGTTGACTACTGCTGTAATGCCATTTGAATTCATCCCTTACAACTGATGCTTCGAATGCTGGCATAATCCCACAGACATACTATATGTCTTGAGTCAAGGCTTCAGCACAGAGCCTGATCACACCGCCTGCCATGGAGAAGGTGATCAAGCACCTTTTGCTAATGAACTTGCACCATAAAACTAACAAATGGTGTCTGCACTTAGGAGGCTCTAGCTCTGCAAACCAAGATTATGGTCATTGTGCCAAAAATACTGTAAGGGTAGCTTTGGAGAAGTTGAGGGGTTCCTCACAGTATATGAGCAAGTGGCTGACTTGGAGAAGCATAATATGACCATGCCATGCAGGACACTAAGGAATACCATAAATTAAAAGCAAAGATCATGTTGTGGCTTGGAGACAAAGGTAAACCAGTGGGCCTATAGCCTGGACAAGCCACCAAGATGACAGCTGTTTGACATGTTGTCTCTAATCGAGAAGTGGATGTAACCAAAGCCACACGATATGGAGGACGGTAACCAATCGGTTAGCCAAAGCAGCTCTGTAATGTTCCCCAGAGTACTAAGTCAACCAGGTTATATTAGATTAGATCAAAAGACAAGGGGGCGCGGTTTCCATCTGGAGAGAAAAAAAAGTTTCATCTCCAGAGGCGACAAGGCTTCTTTACTGTAAGAAAGGTGAATCTGTGGAATAGCCTGCCTCAGGCGATAGTCACAGCAGAGACCTCAAAAATAATCTAGATGCCTTTTTACATCCCTTCCTTCCTTGGTTGAACTTCATGTATTTTTTCATCTGTACTAAGGAACTACGAATGTAATCAAATTAGTAAAATCACAAATATGCTCGCTATTCTCACATGCCAAAATACAAATTCAGCAAAATATGAACATAAATATCCCATATAATCAAAATATCTGAATGTCTTTTTAGCCATTTTGGAATTAAAGTGATCAAAAGGTCATACTATTTCCAAAATAGCATTACTGAAAAATTCCACTTTTCCTGCTAAAAAAAAAATGTCTTATTACTCTGTACACTGAAGTATAAAAATAATCTATGAAATCGGAAGTTTTACAGACTACAGCTAGTGCGCAGTAAATCCGATCATAGATGTCCTTTAAAGCACAATTTGCAAAACAAACAAAAAGATGTATTACTTTGCTACAAAGCATAAATGCTTTTCTTATTTTTTTGTATTGGGGCTGCAATTTAGTTTAAGTAATATTTTTTCCTTAATCATTTACACTTCATCAGTCACGCAGGCAGATTGCATCGATGGTAAGGGTCATAAACCTCCACACCATATCCCAGCAGAATAGAATTGAAGATAAGGGTGAAGTATCACTTCTACAATTGGATAATAGGAGGGTAGAGCATTCCGTATTCTTTTTGACTTGCTCTCCCACAGGTTTCTGCAGACTCCTCTCCACTGTTCATACCAATTCCTATGCCCACAAGCTACCGTACATTAAGTCACACAAGCCAGTTAACCTTCACTTAATTGAAGCAAGAGAGTCATGACAGAGAAAAGGGATGCAGTCTAGAAAGTAATAGGAGGCATTGTTAACCTGTTACTCTTCTTCAGTCTTGAAACAGTGTAGAACATCCAATTTAGGACACTATTTCATTTTAAAATTTAAAAAGTGTGTATATACCGTATTTGGTGAGTTAAAAGCAACACTTCTCAAAAAGAAATTTTCAGTTTATTCTTAACAAAACTAACCAATGAAATAGCCAACATATGAAACATAAAAGGCATTTGTCCTGAGGAAATTACATGCAAGACAGCAATATAAATGTAAAATGACACACGATGCAGATTCATTTCATACCAAGCTAAATACCGTTTAACTTGCATAATAATACAACATTTCCTCCTGAGCACAGTTTCCTTTTAAAAATGGGGAAAAAAAGTTTTTCCTTTTCTTGCGTCAAAAATCACTGTTTTGTAATTGCAAGAATATGTGGTTACCATAGAAACGTTAGACTGCAGTGCACTTTGGGGACACATACATTTTATCTTCCAAGACACTTAGGGGTCTGTTTTATACAGACTGAAGTGACAATTCTAGTAGCAAGTGCCATTAAAGTCAAGAGGGATTGTCAAACAACATTGGCAGAAAAGCCTAATGTAGAATTATTCCCTTAATATTTCAATGACATACTACAGGAACAAATATTTGACAACTGAAGAAAATAGACCTTGAAACAACCTAATGAGCAATTTTACAGGTAGTAATAAAATACTATTTAGTCATAGGCGCAATCATTAGTCCTTCTTGATATACTTGTACATGCACCCTTAATAGGCGAGTCTAGTATTTTAAGCAAAGGGACCCGTTGATGACCCTCAATCCACGGGCCCCGGATCTTTTGTCCTATCTCCGGATGTCTCTAAGCATGGACACAGCAGCCCGAGCATGCTCTAGTGTCAATACGGAGGGTGAGGGAAGAGGCTGCAGCCATTACCTTGGCACTGCCTGCCAGTCTGCTGCAACAGACAGCTGAGGAGTTAACACTTCATATTCTCCTTCATAAAACATAGCAAGTGTTTTAGGAGAGTATTTCCATCCTGTTGTTCATGTATAGTGTATGAATGTGTGCGTTTATGTATACACATTGGGGCTCATTTTCTAAGGGCTCCGCGGCTGCATTTCCGTCGGGTTTCCCGAATTTTTCCGTTTTGCGCCGAATTCCGCTGGGATTTTGGCGCATGTGATTGGATTTCGGCGCAATTCACGCGAAAGAAATCGGGTGGCAAGGTTGTCGGATTCGGAAAAACCGCAGAATTTAAAAAACGAAATGTGTCGCAAGATCAAGCACTCACATGCCCCGGGAAGAAGCAGGTGAACTCCAGCGGACCTCGGTGCAGCAGCGACAGCTGCTGGATATCGGGCACTCGACCTTCGTGAATCCCGGCAGAACCCGAATCCTCGTCGGACAACGCACCCCGGGAATGCGACTGGACCGGGTAAGTACATGAGCCCCATTGTTAAGTTCAGAATTAGAAGTTTCGGTATATTTACATGGGAATCTATGTGTATAAGGCCTCATGCACACAAGCAACTGTGAGCAAGCTGCTATATTTCCAGCTGTCGCACGGCCCCATTGCTTTCTATGGGCTCACGTTCATACCTTGTGTGTGCACCGCACATCGCTATGCCGGGAATATGCTAACATGTTGACATGTTGAGCCCTCATACAACCCAAGTGTTTTCTGCATATTGTAACAACCGCAATCATTGCTGGATTTGTTTGTCGCTCCCCAGGACGTTATCAGGGAGCAACAGTCAGTTGCCATGGCAGCCCAGAGACTGATCTTTAGATCTGTAACAGTGAGCCAGTGCCAGCACATTCTCCAGTAGTATTGCAGTATATGGTCGTAGCAGTCAGACTCCACAGGGTTAAAGTACCCTGTGGAGGGGTCTTAAAAAGGTGTTCATTTTTTTAAATGCACTTACATACATCGAGAAGAAGAAGGTGAACTCCGGCGGACCTGAGCGGAAAAGCGACACATGCAGGATATTGGGCACATGATCTTCGTGAATTGCAGCACAATGCATTATCCTTGGAAATTCCGGATCGGGGATTGCGACAGGAACGTGTAAGTAAATGTGCCCCACTGTGTGTCATCGCACCATGACCACAGGATACAGATACAGGACATACAGTAGTGTGCATGAGGCCTTACAGAGCAAAATAAAGTCATATGGAACTACAGGAGTGAGGGCTGCTGCTTATACCAGTCAACAGCTGCCATCTTATATATAGAGTCCAAGGTTAAAGAAACTACAGAGGGGCCTGTATTTGGAGTTTACTGTTTAACAGGCGAAAGGAATACATAGAGGGTAGAGGAATAAAGAGGGTTAAGTAAAGAGAGTGAGGGAATGTGATGAGCTTGCGTGGGTTTTAAGAGCACGTTTGAGAGGACATGAAGTTAGAGATAGCAGAGAGACAATCACTGGTGTTCTGAACTAGGGCAGGGGAGATGTTACATGCAGAAGTTTATAGCTGGGTATCATCAGCATAAAGATTATACTGAAAAACAAATCTTCTGATGGTTTGTCTAATGGGGGCAGTATTGAGGAAAAGAGAAGAGGACCTAGGACTGAGCCCTGAGGAACAGAAAGATGAAGAGGAGGTTAGAGAGATCCACAAAAGGAAACACTGAACGTGTGGTCAGAGAGGAAGAGAACCTAGAGAGTACAGTGTCCATCAGGCAAGAAGAGGGAAAGACACCAGAAAAGAGAGAGGTTGAAGATTTTAATGAGGTGAGAAGTGAACGCTGGGAGAGGGACTGTAAGAGATTGGAGGGGATGTAGGTAGCGGGGCAAGCAGAGGAAAGGAGCCTAGACTCTTCTTCCTCTGTAACTGGCTCAAAAGGAAGAGAGTGACCTGGGTGAGGAACAGGAGGGAAGTGGATTAAAGGGAACCTGTCACCAGGAGACCAATTTTTACCACCCCCTAGTCCCCACAGAGCTTTTTATATTAAAAAAATATATATATAGTTATATAGTACCTTTCAATGCCATGTGCTGTGTGACTAGGCACTTGTCCACTGGGAGTGGCTATAGAGAAACAATAGCCATTGCTAAGCCGAGTGTTTTCATATATTTAAAAAGGAGGTGTGTTTCCCCAAGGGTGGGGGGGGGGGGGCTTCTCCACTATAGACACTCCCAGGGGATAAGTGCCTAGTCACAGACCACATAGCATTGAAAGGTACTATAACATATTTTTTTCTGTAAAACCTATTTTTTATACAAAAAACTCTTTGGCGGTGTATGTACTATGCTCTAGGGGGTGCTGAAAAAGGGTCTCCTGGTGACAGGTTCCCTTAAATGGAGTAATTAGATTGGGAAATTATTTCCTGGCGAATGCTTCCAATTTTATCTTTAAAAGTAGGAGACCAGCTCTTCAGCCCCAAGGTTTGTGACAAGTGGCTGAACCTTTGGGGTTAGTAAGGAGTGAAGATTATTGAAGAATCACAGGTTCCCATAGCTTTTTTAATACTAATTCCCAATCTGCTTTTATAATTAACATTACTTGTTCCACGCACTCTTAAAGGAAACCTACCACCACGGATCTACTTATTAAGGTAGATCCGGTGGTAGGTGCATCTAACGATAGCCCATCTTATAGCTAATCCTTTACTCTATCTTTTATCATCTTTTATCGGGGTAATATGCTAATTTTCTATACAGGCTACTGGGGTGTGGAGATATCTTCAGCGCGCAGCTAAGAGGAGCTGAACGCACTGGTCCACGAAGCCGGAGTTCTACACTTGTGCAGTAGCTCCGGCGCCAAGATTGTGCAACCGGCTCCACGGAGGAGTGTCAACAAGTGGTAGGAGGATCAAAGAGGCTACTGGGGTGTGGAATAGCTGCACCGCTACGGCTACTCCCCGCCCCAGTAGCCTCTTTAGAAAATTTGCATATTACCCCAATAAAAGATTGTAAAAGAGCCCTTTTATCCTTACAAATGTTAGATGCGCCTACCACTGTATTTACCTTAATAGGTAGATCCGTGGTGGTAGGTTTCCTTTAAAAGTATATAAAGTTATAACTGGCTCCCTGACAGAAAATGATCAAATAAGAGTGCGCCATTGGAATATTGTGAGTCCCTGTGTCATCATCTCCACACATCTCTCTGGAAGTTTAAACAGAGGCCTTTGTGAAAGGCAGAAAGCAATGTTTGGAAGCATATATCAAATCCCTGTTAGGTATATAACCACATCTTGTTAGATAGTTGATCCATTCTTTATAAAGGACAGAGATTTAGAGAAAGTTAAAAACTAGCATTTCTCTCTACCTAGAACAGTATCAATAAAAAATTAAGTATAACCAGTACCGAGAGACGGAGACTGATGTGGCACATATTTAGATATTCTCCTTTTCGTATGCAGTTTCTATACCACAATATTATAATATTTGATGTTAAAATAGAAACATGGTACTTGCCTTGCAATTCCCAGACTTTCAACGGCACCATCTCATTTGTGCTCTCAATGAGATGTTTTCGGAATTCAACCAGATTGTCTTTAAGATCAGGGTACATTTGTCTTAAAATAAAAGAAAACAAACAAACATACTATATTATCTGTAATGTACATGTTATAGTATACGACTATATTTTGGTTTACAGTTGTATTTTTATGCATGTAAACATTCAGATTTATGGGAAGCAATACAGTATAAATTTTAGTATAAATCTCTGCTCATCAGTGCTGACAGCTCCATGTATCCTTGTGTATACAGAAAGAGTATGTATAGTAATGAATAAAAGACAAGTTATATTTTTTCCTATAAAATTATCGTATATTTTAATTTCCTAAGCTCCTCTTTCTTTATGACATACTAACTGTGGATTTCAATGCAGGGTAGGCCTTTTACTTTACCAGGCTGCCTTGCCACATTCACATCCTTGGCTGCCTTACTGCAGGAATGATGCTGTATTCCAGTACCCCATTCCGCCTCTTACTTTAGCTCTCCTGCTTAGTGGCATTTCCATTATGCTGCTCTAGCACTATGAAACTATACCAGGAAATACAACCTGGGAATTCACTGCATGCACAACCATGCACATATGGTCACTTCATATGAGCAGGTTAAGAGTAGTAGCAGAATTATGCAAACTGGGCAGAACAGTGATTCTACACATATTGCACAGTATGCTACTACCATACTTATTCTGCACATATGGGAACAGTACAGTACTGCTATACTTATTCTCCACATATGAAAACTGAATAGTACTACAACTCCTATCCTACACATTAATACCGTACTATTCTTAATTTGCTCAAATGGACACTGTACAGTACTACTATAGTTATCCTGTACATAAGATCTCTGTACACTGTATAGTGCTATTGTAACCCTGTAGACATGGACACTGCACAGTATCTATTTTTTGTATTTTAAATCCACCAGAAGATCAAAACAGCTGGGCCGGATTAAGGTTGGTGGGGCCCCCACCGAATGTAGCCCAGACAGGGAACAGCAATCGCTATATACTTCTCCCCAGCAATAACTATATACAGCCTCTCCAATAATCACTATATACAGCCCCCCCAGTAACCACTATATACAGCCCCCCCCCCGCAAATCACTATATACAGGCCCCCCCAGCAAATCACTATATACAGGCCCCCAAGAAATCACTAAATACAGCTCCCCCAGCAATCAATATATACAGCTCCCCCAGTAATCAATATATACAGCTCCCCCAGTAATCACTATATACAGCTCCCCCAGTAATCACTATATACAGCTCCCCAGCAATAACTGTATACAACTATAATACCTATATACAGCCCCCAATAATACCTATATACAGCCCCCAATAATACCTATATACTGCCCCCTATGATAACTATATACAGTCCCCCTATAACTAAAGATACAGTCCCCTATAACTATATATACAGTCCCCTATAACAACTAAATACAGTCCCCTATAACTATATACAGCCCCCCTTATAATAACTATAGAGGGTGGCCCTTTGGTGGGTGCCCTTTTAATGGCAAGATGGAGGAGGCCCCAGGGCGAGCGCACTGCGACCGCCCCTATAATCCGGTCCTGCAAAACAGATATGAAAAAGCTAGCCTGTCAGATGTAAACGGAAAAGATTCTACTGGGATCAATCTTCATTGACAGCAATGTAAAAGTAAAAACATGTAAAAGTAAAGATATATGATGTGAGTTTGATTCTGGTACAATATTTATGTATTACATATGATTATGGGGTGAAATCTGGACATTACCAGATTATTTTTAAAAACCTATACTAGAGGGGGACTATTACATGCAACACAGAGAACAACATAGTCATAATCTGCTTCCTGCATTTCTATAAAAGGTTATACATCTTTAAGAACACAGTAGCTCTTCTGCTTGTCTTGATGGATTTATACTTTTGGCTAACAGAATGACATCGTTTCAGCAGCTTGACTGGAATACATTGATTAGGCTGAGTGAAGGGAGAGTCTGACACATGTCTGTCAAATGTAACATGTATTTATATGTGAAAACACTACGCTGTGGAAATCAGAATATACAAGATGAGAACAGCTCACACCAGTCAATCACAAGCAGGCTATTTTGTAATATTCCACCAGGCACACACAGATGTAATTGCCAGTTTATAAACTTACATCAATTTGTCAAAGTAAAATCCTTGAACATCTTCGCTGATTCCCTCGTATGACTTATCGGTAGAATTGATAGCTGCAGTTACAAAAAAGAAAAAAAAACATGTCATCTAGTATTTACAAGTAGTTATGTTATTACTATTGTAGTAGCTGGTATTTAGACATTTCAGATATATAAATGGAAAGAAGCAGCACTTAAAGAGAACCCATCAGGCAAATTAACCCCCTAAACTAAATATATATTTCATAAACTGCCATTAGGAAGCATTTCCTCTATCCCTTCATTGTCCCTCTACATGCCTGTAAACCTAAGCAATGAGGTCCTAGAGCTTTATGCAAATGACCTGTGAGTCATCATCCAATGAGTCATCATCATATTCAAGCCGCCCAGCTTATTCATGAGTGGGAGGCACAGCCACACCCCCAGTGCTTGACTGACAGCCTGTATAATGGTGTGAGGTTTAATGGTGTAATGCCTCTTCCATGTGCTTCCTGGTGCTGGAGGCCACACCCCCTGCAGCCAGTGTGTGTGTGTATAGGAGAGATACAACAGCTCCAGGCAGCCATGTTATAACAGAACATGTCAGATACTTGTGTAGCTGATGTCTATGTCTCACACATGTGTATTAAGAGGGAGAGCATGTCTGCAGGTTAAGCACAGACACTAGCAATGCTTTAGACACTAGCAATGGAGGAGAGGGGAGGGGAGGGATAACAGGGGTGACATTACTGCCTCTGACCATGTGGCCACCCTCATTTACATAATAAAGAAAAGATGATTTTATAAATGTATGAATTGACTAGAAAGAGTCTGGGATGGAATCCTTGTGAGGTGCTCCAACCGGTAGTGGTGACAACATTAGCTGCAGAGACTTGATGACAGGTGTCCTTTAATGCAAAATTCAGTTCACTCCCAGTACAGACCCAAAACACCCAAACAAAGGAAAAGGAAAATGACAGCACTCCTATTAAAGTGAAAAAGATTTCAGGTACATTAATTACCATGTGTCTACAACAGTGACGTTTTGACCTCTAGTAGCTGAAACCTTCCTTAGTAGAAGTGTCGGAAGCAAGGAGCCACGTCATCAGGGAAATATCATGAACTGTCCATATATGGTGTTTCTATATCTCCCAGGGCTTCCCCTTACACAAGGTCTCTAAATTATTCTCATAATTGGATATTCAATTAAATATTTTAGCCCAAATTTTTCAAATTAATATGAGCTCTGAGCTTAGATAGAGAGATATTAAATATTTTTTTGTTAACCTATTGTTAGCCATAAGCAATTATTTAGTATCCCTGGCAACCCCAAGGGCTACAGCAAGTATGTCAATATTGTTGGCTCTCCACAGCCAGATCATCAATCTGAAAGCTTGAATAGCATACTGTAGTTTCAGGTTACCTTTAGTACCAAATATTTAGTATCTAATATCCCAAGTAGGTTCTTTCCTGGGTTAGAGCATACAGCCTGCCTCCACCTATCTCATAGAAGAGATGTAAAAATAATGGCAACGATTGCTGGGAATTAGTAAGGCTAGAGAGAAAATTCCAACTATGCCTAAATTATCTGAACAGTGATTTCAGATGCAAAAAACTTTAGTTGACAAGTGGTGAAAAGTCTTCTTTAAACAAGTTGTCTTATTTTCACACTCATTTTATGCAGCCTGCAGTTTAGATTGTGGTTTTTTTGTGGTAGATTTTCCTTTAAATGAATTAGGTTGGGCATCATAACAAACCAAATAATGTGCACAGTAAAAACAACATGGAAAAAAACCGCACCAAGAGATTTACTTTTAACAAGATAAGACTTTTTAGTTGGGCTAAAAAAAACATCTTATTAAAAGTTTTAAAGAACTTCACCAGAGGGTAGCAGAGCACAGAAATGCCTACCAATCTGAAAAGGGCAGATCTGCAAAAACTCTTGGCACAAAGACACTAAACAGAAAAGGAATACTAAGGATGAGAATATACAGGATTATGTTGAAAAGATCATGTAGCAGGAGGTTAGCATTTGGGAAGAACTGTACGTACACAGAGTTGAGAAACTTCTCAGAACAATGCGCAATGAACATAATTACAGTTACAGTGAATCCTAATGTGTTAAGAATTCAGTGTCCTTCTGTGTCCTTTCCAAAGGGCTGACCACTCTCTTCTACTAGACAAAACATGAGCATTTCGATTTGATGTGGTGCTTTGCGAGGCAGAAAGTAATTTACATCTAATTTACTGCAATCTTTGATCTTGGTCTATAAGACGTTTGGACACACCACATTTTTAGAGAAAAACTAACTGAAAATTGCTTGTACATAAAAGGTCATCAAAATTCCCAGAACCAAAAAGAATACATGGACAGGGGAAGAGGTAGAATTTGTACTAGTCCACTCAGATGTTGTTATTATTATAATAATTCTTTATATAGCACCTACAGATTACGCAGCGCTGCACAAAGCATGCCAAATTGGTCCCCGTCGCCATGAGGCTCACAATCTAATTAACCTACCAGTATGTTTTGGAGTGTGGAAGGAAACCAGAGGACCCAGAGGAAACCCACAACTCTTTGCAGATGTTGCCCCTGGGTGGTACTTAAATCCAGGACCCCAGGGCTGCAAGGCAGAAGTGCCACCATGCTGCCCAATTACTGCATAGGTGTTTAGTTGTATATTTATGCAATAAAGATGTAAAAAAAATTGTAAGAGATTTGAGCTAGTATACATGGAAATCTCTCCAAGATGAGTTCTGTCCTGTAAAATGTTTCTTGTTTCAAATAACATTTTGTGACATTGAGTCTAGAGACTGTGCTCAGTACTTGAATCATGGACTGCAGATTTCACAGATCAAAACATGCCACCTGTACAGGAATTGAAGAAGCATCATAATTTACTATAGTGCTTGGTATCCCCCCAACCCCTATCCCTGCACAGTGTTTGGCCCGGGGAAACTAAAAACTGCATAGTCCATGACACGAGGATCAACCACATTCCAATCTCAATTCACATATTTATAAGTGCCAGTATGGCTCCTCCATGGCGGGGGAGGCACTACTTTTGATCGCTAACACTCAGTATCACACTTCTAGAGGATATTGGTTATATGTACTATAGGAATAGAGATGGCAGTCAGGAATAGAAGCTTCATATACAGCTGCAACACTCCTAACTGTACTTTTAACTGCCTCTAGGTAGCACCTAGAACCACAATCCTTGTGCAGATTTATAGGTAATATACCTGCGGCAATTGCCATACATCCTTGGAAGGGAAAGGATGAATGTATTACAAAAACCAACATCCAGTATTTAGTCCAGTTGTTATACTCAATTGGTCCTTTCCTGCTGTTTGTTTACAGCATACAAGTGACATGTACATTAACTCTGAAGTTATTCACTGGCCTAATTGGTCATGTTCTGCTCTTACAGGCAGTGAACTCAAGAGTATAAAATGCCTTATTTTAATTAAAAATTTCAACTTCACATTTTTCAATTTCAAACTTTCAACTGTTCACTGCTAGGATGATACATAAATAGAAGGCAAGGGACACCGAAAGTTAGATGACTGTATTTGTACAAATTTCACAGGAGAAGAACCTGGAGACATCTAGTTAACCCCTTGCCGCATAAGCAACTTTTAACCTTCCTGACAGCCCAATTTTTCAAATCTGACCCATGTCAATTATTACTTCAGAACACTTTAACATATCCAAGTGATTTGCTTTGCATTTATTTCTGACAAAAAAAAAAAGAATATTTTGTGAATTTTTTTTTTTAAATTAGCAATTGTCAAAATTCAAAATCATAACAGTTACAAAACTTGATAGCTAACATTTACCGAACATCTGCTTTATGCAATTGTTCACATTTTCATGGTTTTGAGGACCTGTACAGCTTTCAAGTCACTTTGAGGCCTAAATAAAAGTATAACCCCCCATATATTACCCCATTATAGAAACTACACCCCTCAACATATGTAAAACAATTTTTATGAAGTTTGTTAACCCTTAAATTGTTTTAAAGGGGTTAAAACAAAATTTAGTGCAAATTTTTTTTTTTGCTAAATGAATGTGTTTTTTTTTCCCCAAAAATTAACACATTCTCAGTTGATAAAATACAAAAAAAACTCCACAAAGTTTGATGCCCAATTTCTCCAGGGCATTGAAAGGAAGCTGCGCAGTTCCAAGCAAATTATGCATTTTAATGGATATATAATCTTTATTTATTGACAATTTGGACATATAAGGCCGTTATTGATGAGATTTTATTAACTCTTCAGTGTATGGAGTAAAGAAAACCTTAAATTCTGGTTTCCTTTATTCTTGTATTTTTTGGGGTCTTGCAACGTACCACAAAAATAACATATTCTTTATTTTATTTATCACTACTATTTATGACCCTGGGGCTGCCACCCCTGGTAAGCATCGCAAGGGGGTCCAAATTACTTGAGATGCCCCTTACAAGCCGCGGTCATGTGTGACTGTTATTACTCTGTAATGTCTTCATTAATTTGTGTATGTTCCTCATAATCTGTAAATGGCTACGGAATTTGATGACACTATATACTCGTAATTAAAGATTATTATTATTTTCAAAAACCAAACCCTATGTACTCCTCTCGCCTATGTTTTCCTGCAAGCACAGATACCAATACACAGGTTACTCTGCAGTCTTACATTGGACTCTGTATGTAAGCCGCTTCTTACAGCAGCACTATTTATTTAATAATTTTATTTAATTATACTGATCCCTTAGAAAAAATGGCTGGACTATAGTCCCAGGCTGCATTGATCAGCTGTAATGAGGTAATCAGGAGTCTGTAATGAAGCTTTATTGATAATCCTTGGTCCCAATTCAGCAAAAAAAATTTGAAACTCAACTGTCACTGGGCCAAAAAAATAATTTTGTCTGGAACTACAATTATAAAATATTTAGTTTCGACTTACATACAAATTCAACTTAAGAACAAACCTATGGAACCTATCCTGTACGCAACCTGAGGACTGTCTGCATATGTTCACCTTTGTAAAGCTTTGTAGAATATGATTGTGCTTTGTAAAGATTTGTATTATTGGGTGAAATACTAGTGAATAAAATGTCTAAAGATAATTGGATCAGCTCTGTGCTACAAACCTTACATTATTTTGGTTCTTTTTCTGAAGCTCACGTCAAGTGGCTTACTCTTGTATTGAATATTCTATTGGAATATTTTTAATCCTTATAAAAATGTTAAAAGCTTATTTACACCACAAATTAAGTAGAATATGCTTGTACCACATGTACTTCTGTCTCATATCTAGCTCTCCAGCATGTTGTGTCCACGTGTGCACGTTGGGAGACTAAATTTGACTTTGAATGACATAGAGTGTCTCCCTTAACAGTAGAACCCCCGACTAAATTAATCCTCAATAGCACTAGCAAGTGGTAAATTTAGCAACTTAGCAACTACATGAATGAAATATAAAACTATTTCTATAATCAGAATTACTAAATACATTTTAAATACCCATCCAGTTTTTGTCATCAGACCAAGCAGGAGTCCATTAGAGCAGCAGTGTGGTTTCTTATAACCTTACTCTGTTCTGATCATCTCTATGAACCTATCAACTTTGACAAGTTGGAAAGGGTAACCAACCAATGTAGACAAGTAACTGCAGTTTCCTAAACGGTCTGAAGGTAGGGGGAACCATTTGATAGCTGCTCTCAGTGTAGCTAGCTGGAGAGCCTTGTGCCTGTTCAGCTTTACGGGTGCAGAAGTCTCTTACAAAGAACAGGTATGACTAAACAAAACCTATGTTCCCTAACGACCGTCTATCCCAGTGTATGGTTCTGCAACACTTTCTGTGCTCCTCTCTATGTACCTCAGATTCCTTCCCTGTTTGTGGCTTATTGCTCCTGACCCCTAATTTTCCAGACACTTTATCCACACAGTAGGGAAGCTGCAACCCTTAGCGCTTACTCATACAGTACACAATATAAAAACTATTTTATAGCTGGTATTAACAGTCTACTAATTCCATGGTGTAAAGCTGCTCCTCTACATGATGGCACCTGCCAGGCTAGTTCACCATGTAGGTCCTGTATGTCTATCTGGGGCTTAGTGGGTTTACTTTTTAAATTCTTTTTTAAATCAGCTGCTGAGCTTCTTCATCTGAGAACACAATATAGAATTCAAGGTATCATATGAAATATAAACAACATTCTCAGACAAAGACAGACCCTGCTCACTTCTCCAGCGCTCAGGAATATTTCTGTCAAGTCACTTCAGAGCAGGAAAACAAATCATAATT
This sequence comes from Engystomops pustulosus, assembly GCA_019512145.1. Classification (NCBI taxonomy): domain Eukaryota; kingdom Metazoa; phylum Chordata; class Amphibia; order Anura; family Leptodactylidae; genus Engystomops; species Engystomops pustulosus. Next base: position 70,781,585 of record CM033642.1, read on the forward strand.
CTAACAAAGAAATAGGTAAGGAGCAGAAAATGAACATTGTTCTGGTCCTCCCGAAAGGGGAAATCAGATATCACAATTCTGAAACTGCCACTTCTGACAGTTATTTTTTTCCATTAATATATGTATCTTACCTTTAACTTCAATATCATCCATTGCTTTATATTCTGTGTCTTTAATCGCAAGTTCAACCCCATATCCAGACAGGTTTATTTTTCTTTTACTTGGTTTCTAAGATGTAAGGAGAAGTTAAAAGAATGAGAGTTGGCTGCTGGGGTATATGTGTTGGGTCCTAGAAAGCAAAAGACTCTCTTCAGAGCCTATCACTGCTCTGGCTTATGGTTTTAAAAAGGAGACCCCATATTAACAACCTTAAGTGGGTATTTAAACACAGTTTTATAAAATAAAAAAAAAACATTTTCAGCTTGATATAGTATTCTAACTCCGCATGTCAAAGCTTGATAAGGTTTAATGAGTGCAAATAATGAGGGGAAAAAAAATGTATAAATAGTAATCCACCACAGATGAAATGTGCATTATTATAACCAAATATAAAAATTATACATGGTAAGCTAATCTTACTATACATGTGTAATACTTGTGCTATAATTTTTCACAGAAAACTGTGAATATATAAATTGGACAAACGTTTAAAATTGATTTGTTTCAATAGTTAAAAATTTTCGAAATGCACAGAAGATAAATATGTAATAACACACTTTAACAAAAACTAGGAAATTTAGAAGAACTGTGTAAAAATTTAAGTATTGTACACATTTACTTTTTCCATAGGAATAAGTAGCAGACCGTTGCCGCTCATGAAATGTCCTGAAAAATTGTCATCAACAAGTGTGACCATAAAAGCAGATCCAAGTGAACACATCCCCAAGGAAGAAATATATCATCCATGATCTTAGCATAAATTATTGGACATCAACATTTGATTTTCTGTCATTTTCCCCAAAAAATGGAGTCCTTCCATTTTCCATGTGAAAAACATTTAAGACACCTAATAATCTGCCTAGGTGTGGTTATCTCACCAAATTCACCACTAGATTAGTCCTTGGAATACTCAGGAGAAAAAAAAATCTCAAAATACATCTCAGTTAGCATGTTCATGACAGCACAATTAGCAACTGACAAGTATTGCTTCTATGGAAGGATATCCCCTCCCCGTCCAATCACCGCAATAGCAAGTAGGTAGGTGATCAATTTGCTGGATTGGCTGCATGGCCATCAATACAGCAATATGTCTGGGTCACACAGGACGCAGTTGCACCCCGGACTTGAAGTTCAGGTCCGCTTATTTCTAATCAAAACCCTTTAATAAATTGAAGCAACGTTGTAAAGAAGGGGACAAATATCATCTCAAATGGTACAAAGTTTAATTTGCCATTAACTTTTCATAGTCAAATAAATGCTCATTCAGCTTTTCTTTATGAACTTCTCAAAGATATAGATATTCAGATCAGTCAAATTCTAAATAGTGAAAGTGAAACAAGCTGCTGCTAGACACCTCAGAGATTCATCTCCAATTAGACAATAAGGATTGGGTTCTCTTTAACATACAATAAACACATCCCAAATAAGAATATTCAATATTCCATCGGGATAGAGATGGAAGACCCCCAAAAACGCAGACACAGTTGCTCCAAATAATGTCTACAACTTGAGACCTAACCCACAAAATATAATTCAATAATTCCAACCAGTAAACCCAATTTTATTGATTACAGGAAACACGAAAACAGATACAATTAAAAAATAAATAAAAATATCATACAAACACACAAAATATGGACAGTAATTTCACCGGGGAAAGTAATAATATTTGATGAATTCAAAACTCTGATAACAATACAATACAATGCAATTGTCATCAGTTGTAAATCATAGATCATCTATACTTGACTCTAAAATAAGTATGCAAATGCAATTAAAATAAGCAATATCAACCATATATACAATCCAATAGGTCCGAGAGAAGAAGCCATCTTTGTGGCTCAGCCAACAAAAATCTCCAGTTGAAAAAACACAAAACACTAGAAATACTCACCAGCACACCTTTTCATTTTGACCCCAGCGGTGTACTTCGCTAGGCTTGACACGCCGGGATGACTCAGGAAGGAAACTTATAATTAGCAGACTGGAGTGCAGGGTCAAAATGTCCCGTGCTCCAGGCTGCTAATTATTCGCCGCCGGGATCAAGATGAAGAGGTGGTGAGATTTTCTAGGCGTTTTGTGTTTTTTTCAACTGGTTGATTTCCTTTTAGGACACCTGACTTGCAGACAACCTCTTGTTTCAGACAAACCTCTCTACCCACTGACCTCTGGTGAAGCTCTCTGGATGCTTTACTTTAGTCCCAGGCTGCAATGATGAGCTGTAAAGTGTCTGTAATGAAGCTTTATTGATAATCCTTGTTCCCATGACAGCAAAAAATTTTGCAAGGGTCACAGGGACATTTTATTTCTGGAGTTACAACTATAAAATATACAAGTTCCAACTTACATACAAATTCAACTGAATTACAAACCTAAAGAACTCATCTTGTACATAACCCCACGACTGCCTGTAATACCAACCACCTTCCATTTTGTACTGTCAATCAGGTCACACATTCCAACAGCCTAACACACTTTTCGCGTCAGGCTTCATCTGGGGGTGTTGGGCAAGTGTAAGCTTTGGATCTATATTGCATAAAACACAGATGTGGTCAATTGCTACAGAGCTGCTGCAAAGTCTTTCCTCTCTACTGTAAATAAAAGCTGTCATGTCCTACTAGGTACCAGCTGTAGCTTTTACTCGCAACCAGCACAATGCATAGAGCAGAAAGAACTCAAAATTGAAGGACTATCCCGATTAAAGAGCTCTCTTGTGTTGCCGCCAAACAGTGTTTTGCATGGCTGAAACAGTTAATAGTCAAAACTCACAAGAATACATGCAAAAAAAAATATGGTTATGGCAACCCACCTGTACGTAATGTCTTAAAACATAAATTATTTCCTCCTTCTCTGCCTTTTCAACCAATGCTTTATGAAATGTAGCAAAATCTTTAGTACCAATTTCTGCATACAAAATAACAACTGGAGCGGTCCGGGTCAGAGTAGGGTAGATATGATCTCCTTTATATAAGTAAGGTCTTGACCTATTAAAATGAAATAAAAATATATGGGTATTTTATTCGAACTCTCAAGAGGTTGACTAGGACAGGAAATAAAATATCTAATTTTCCTCTAAATACAGATCCAATCCTATTTATGAGTTATGTAGGGTATTGTAGCTCAACTCTATTGAAGTGAACAGCTTAATGGAGCAGATTTCGAAGAAGAACAATCATAGTTAACTAATCCTGGACAACCCATTCAATGCTGTAATTTACATTATTGACTCTGCAGACATAACACATAGCACTAAAGAGAAAAATATTAACTTTACCTATCCAGTGCTTCCTTAAGGAGATTTTTAATCTGACTTGCTTTGCAGGTGTGTTTCCCATGGATAGAAGCAAATGCACTGCAACCTTCTGGAGGTGGTTCATCAGCCGCAATCTAAAATGTTAATAATTAGACCTTAAACAAGATGCTTTAATTGCACTGGAAAAACTCTAAATGATCACTTATTTCTTGATTAGAATTGCTTACTGATAGTTTTGGTGTGAGGTCGTGGAGTTAGTTTACTGTACACAGCAGGAATAAACAAGTGGTATAAAGCTTATTTACTTGCTATTACTTTCCTTGCGATGACTTGTAACTTATAACTAATTGGAACTTATAATTTGGTGTTAGCAGGACATAACAGCTGCTATACCATAAATATGAATATTTTCCATTTACTGACAGTCTAAAAGATATTGGAGAACTCATACACTAAATTTATTAGAAATGTTACATAAATTAATGTTTCTGATCTTCAGAACAGGTTGAAAATACAATGGTATAAGAGCATAAAGAAGGTATTGATGGATTTGGTATAGAATTGATAATATTATTACTGTGAGCAGCAGAATTACTAGGAACGTGCATGATTTAAGTGCATATGAATAGTTTGGGGCACCATTTCTTTATATATTTTTGGTAGAAAAAGTGGGCAGCCAAAAAAATAAATAAAAATAAAAAACTAAAATGATAAGATCCAAACAAATATTTTCCAGGGAAACAGAGAGACATGGAAACCAAGACATGTATATATTCCTCGAAAGTTATAAATTAATGTAAGATAGAATACTTTTTCAGATCATTATGTCAGATTTATGATACGTTTGACAAACCATTACAGTTGTTAATGTCATTGAAGTCATGATAACTGGATCATTAAACAGTCAACTGGTTGGTCCTGAAATCATTTATCAAAACTGTCTGAGGCTGGGTAACAGGTTTTTATTTTGTGCAGTTTTTGAAGACACAACTAGGAGCGGATTGAAAAAAATATGGAAAAAACAATAGTAATAATATGATCATTTTTTTGATATATAGTTTTACAGGTAAAACCAGGAGTAGATTCGAATCCCAGTACATTCCTAGATCAGGTTTTGCATTTTGGAGTTTAAGTGCTGTGAAATTGCAGCGGTGGGGCTATCAAACGCTGGCGCTCATGCACCTCTGTGGTGTATTTTTTCCGCCATTGTGTGACTTTAGACTAAAATGATGTTTGCGCAAAAATTATACGCCAAGAAGCTACATAGGACTAATGATAACTCCACCATAATAAAAGTTTTGAAATACATTGGGGCATATATACTAAGGGCTATGCACAAGTTTTCTGGCAGACTTTGCACATGCAGACTGCTTGCACAAGCATTTTAAGAAGTGCCTACATCACAATTGTGTCCCACGTGACCCTTTCGTGGTGCAGCTGCACTAGGCATCATACAATACAAATTAGGGGGTATTCCGGTGCTCAGTCGGACCGTGCACCACATTTATCATGAAAAGTCCAACAGAATTGTGTTGCAAGCCCCATATAAAAAGGTGCACCAGAGCTATGCACAAGTTTTCTGGAACACCCTCGTGTCACACCCCAAAAGAACACGCCACACACATTTAGTGCAGTTTGCTTTACTCTTAGTAAATGTGCCCCATTGTACATGGATAGAGAAAAATCCACTGTCGTGAAAAAGTTGAAACACTTAAAAAAAAAAAAAAAAAAAGTACACACTTTTCAATGACATGTAAAGATAGTTGACAAATATTTCCTTCTATATTCTTCTATATTAAGTATTATCCTGAAAAAGATCTTTCAATGCTGTATTTAAACTAGACATAGAATGTCTAGTCCTGGCTGGTTGATGTCCAATTAACTTGGTACATCAGCACAAGTAAACTGCTTGGTGGCAGTTTGCTTTCATTTATAATGACATTTGACTTCTGTGGAACAAAGTATGCCCGGATAGGACATCCCAGAGTGATTATTTTTACCCGGGACTCCTTGAAGGTCATTTGAATAACGGATTAAAAATAGTTCTACATAAATGACTGCTTGAAGGCTCTAATTCCTTATGACAGGTTCCCATTAAGAGAACAACCCTCTAAGGCTACATTCACACGGACTTATGAAAACGGCCGTATCCGTACCGTACCGTTTTTTATGGGTTACATACGGCCACATTCATTTCAATGGACAATACGTCCAACCATTTATATTGCCGTTTTTGACACCGTAGCGCACCGTACACTAGCCGTATAAAAATATACAGCAGGTCCTATTTTCTCCCGTATTTCAGTTCAATATGCCCTCGAAGTCTATGGGGACATATAAAATACGGGTTACATACGTGCTGCATACGGATGAAAAACATCACATATATACGGGCTCATTCAGCCCGTAAATATGGGACTGGAGAAATCATATGTCCATGTGAATGTAGCCCAATTCAGACCATATATTAGTTGTATATCCTGTACAATATGCATACTGGCCTTTTCTGGATGTGCGATACCCTGCACTTCTCATATTAATGTCAGCAAAGGGTCTTTCATGGCCCAATAAATGCATCACAAAAATGACATACACTTAAAATAAATGAAATCATGAAAATAATTGTAAATATAGATTCAGTAATCTGAATCTGGGATTCCCCAGACTGAACCAACATGATCAGTTTAGTCCAGTGATATGCGGTTCGATCCAGGAAATCCCACCACTTCCTCAAAGCTACATAACAGCTCCTATGTGGAAGCAGAATTTCAGACTCATCGGGACTGATTTTTTATGTTATCAAGCCACATAAACACCAGTGTTTCACCAAGAATCACCTTATTTTCGAGTGTCCGAAAAATACATGAGATCTATCATGACAACTTTCTCTAAGGGCTCATTCAGACGTGTAGACTGTGAGAATAAAACAGCAGCATTAAATAAAGCATCAAAGTACAATCAAAGAAGTCAATGGTTATGCCGAAAAAAAAAAAAAAATGGACAGCACATGAATGACATCTGTATGTGGTCTGTTTTTTTGTTGAATGTTGCTAGATAACCAACTGGGCTGAACAGCAAGTACATAAGAAATATTTTTTTTTTACAAATGTGGAAAAAATGGATGACATACACGGACATCATAAAGCCCCATTTTTTGCAGACATGGTCATCTGAATTACCCCCAAGAAGTTTATATCTTTGCAAAACTTGCAATAAAAAAACAAAAACACAATCCAGTATAATTTGGCAGAGAAGGGGGATAATATATATTTTTGCATGATAGTATTGTGCTAGATTTCAAGGCTAAGAAACATACTGGGGCACGTTTACTTACCCGTCCCGTTGCGTCCGCCAATCCGGAATGTCCCGATTTCTTGAATGTGACGCTTCCCTGCTCAGGTCCGCCGGAGTTCACCATCTTCTTCCCGGTGTATGCGAGTGCTGATCTTGCGACACAATTTGAATTTTAAATTCTGCGATTTGTCCGAATCAGTCGGGTTGTCCAACGGCCTGCACCGCGGTTTGTGCCGCATGAAAGCCGGCGCGGATTCGCCAAAATCCGATCGCGTGTGCAAAAAACACCTGTGCAATCGGAAATATTCGGGAAACCTGTTGGAAATGCGTCTGATGGACCCTTAGTAAATGTGCCCCACTGTGTATAATTGAAAGAGTTATAGGTAGTGTATGTTAATTACATGTACAAGGGGATGATATAGAATATACTGCATGGAAAAAAAGATGCACACCTTACTAATTTCCAATATATTAAGTTTAATTAAAAAGTGATTAATACACATTGTTAATTATGATTCTCACGTTTAACATCAAAATAACTAGCAATTGAATAAAATACCTGTTGGAACATCTGCACCATAGGAGAATATGCTCTTATAGAAAATGCAAATTTCAGCAAATTGATCTGCAGATCAGAAAGAAATTGGCCAGTTTTTTTTAATATCAAGCTGTAATAGGAATATTCTGAATCTGAAAGAAAGATGAGAAGGTTAATGGTCAGTGAAAGCAAATCATAGGCGAGAAAGCTAGACATACTGTATGCTTAACAGCTATAACATTAGAAGCAAATGGGGGAAAGTTATCAGGATTGTTACATTCAAGCGCCGAAATAATTGCAGTTCTTTGTGAACCCCCAGGAATTGCTATTGTTTACCCCACGCAAAGTAAGCATGAAAGGGGGTGTGAAAAGGTCCAGCCTGATGACAAAGCGCTCTTGCCCTGCGCTCTAGCTATAGTCTGCACCTATTCAGGCACAGGTAGGCATACCTGAATTCAGGCATAGCAGAATTCTATGACATTGTAAAACGTGCAATCGGCCTCTGGATACATCCGTCACATATTCTTTTAATGTCATGTGTATTAAATAAAGGTTTTGATTTTATATACTCATTTTTGTCAAACCTCATAGACTGTAAGCACTTGTGAACAGGGCCCTCACTCCTTTTGTTTCATATGACTTTGTTATTGGTCTGTAATGTCTTATTTTGTTTGGACATGTACCCCATGATCTGTAAAGCATTGTGGAATATAATGGCTCTATATAAATAAAGATGTATTTATTGTTATCTGGAAAATAATGACCTTGGCTCATCTATAATTATCCACATAATTTTGGTTGCTCATTTTTTTTCCCCTCTAAAGCAGCAACTTAGAAGACTAAATGTTCATTTGCTGCCAAATATGATCCAATGGTGCCATTGTATTCTATGTTATTCATTATGTTTGCTATGGTGTATCTTAACCCCTTAAGGACGCAGCCATTTTGTAGCTTAAGGCTCAGCCCGATTTTTTGGATTCTGACTTCGCTTTATATGGTTATAACTTTTGAACACTGTTACTTATCAAAACGATTCTGAGATTGTTTTTTCCCCACATGTTGTACTTCATTTTATTGGTAAATTTTGGCAGATAAGTTTTGCGTTTATTTACAAAAAAAAAAGAAAATATGATAAATTTTTGAAAAAATTTGCATTTTTGAAATTCCAAACAATTGTGTTTTAGGCAGATGAGTGCCAGCTAAATAATTGCCGAATAACATTTCCCATATGTCTAGTTTTACATTTTCATAATTTCTGAAATGTTTGGATAATTTATTTGAGTCACGCGGCTTACAAAATAGAATATCGCTTTTCGGATTTTAGAAATTGACTATTTGGGGGATAAAATACAGTTTTTGAATGAAAATTTACATATTTAGCATTAAAACCCTATATAACCAACCCATTTTCAAATCTGCTTCCCCTCAAACTATCAGAAACAGCTTTTACGAAGATTGTTAACCCCTTGAGATCTTCATAGTAATTAAATCAAAATGGAGTGAAATTTAGAATGGTCATATTGTTCCCTTATACGTTCATTTAGCTCTAAAAATTTACACATTTCCAAATATAAAAAGAGAAAACCCACCATACAATTTGTTCTGCAATTTCTCCTAGAGTACAAGACCACCCACATGGGGCGTGATTGTTTTATGGCGAACAGCGAGTGGCAGAAGGGAAGGGAGGGCCCTGCAGGGCCAGGATTTTAGTTTCTCATTGGCCCTTTTGAAGGATATAAAATTTTCGCTTTTTCGTTATGAGGGCCATGTGATGCCATTTTTTTTGTGGGATGAATGCTTTTTCCATTGTTACCATTTTTGGGTTGGTATCACCTATTGTTGAAAATTTAGGAACTTTTTGAGGGCAGGAGTAGAAAAGCATCAATTCTGTACTGGATTTTTTACATTTTTTTTTTTTTTGGTGTTCACCGATAGACTAATAATCATGTTATCTTTTTATGGGTTGATCGATTAGGGGGATACCAGACATGAATATATTTTCTTGACGTTTCACTAAATTTGTCAAACAAAACCTAATGTGGGGAGAAAAATCTATCATTTTTGCGTTGCCGTCTTCCAAGTGGCATAACATTGTTATTTTTGGGCTACGGAGCTGGTTGATGGCTTGTTTTTGCGGGACATATTGTACTTCGCACCCAGTATCATGTCAGGTGTTTTTGATCACATTTTATAGCATATTTTTGTGGGATTGAAAAGGTAAAAATCATAATTTTGGACGGGTTTATAACAGTTTTTTTTTCGGGTTGTAGTGGAGGGTGCATTTACTTTTTCTTCTACGGGTTTACGAGACGTGTTAGTTAGTGCGTGTATACTCATATAGGTGATGACCATATATTGTGGGGTTGTGTTATGATTTAGACTTTTTTTAGTTATATGTCTCTTATATGTTTGTGGGGTTTGGTGGTCAATTTAGTGATTTATGACATTTTTATTGAATAACTTTTTTTTTTTTTACTTTTTCACCTTTATACCATGGGACATGAACAAGCAATCATCTGATTGTTTTCATGATAAATTCTGCAATACTGAGTGTATTGCAGAGTTATCAGTGTCAGCCTATGCACTGCATAGAGTTGGCACCTTGCCAGTAAGATGACGTCACAGACGTCTTGCAAGTGAACTCTGGGGTCCAGATTCTGACCCCAGAGTTGCTATAGCAAAGATCGGCGCCCCCCCCCCCCCGAAAACGGTTCGGGAGGTGGGGGCGATCTGGGGGGAAAGACCCCCCCGATGTGTTAGATGCCGCGGACGCGCTGACGCGGCTTTAAGGGGTTAAGCCACCCGCGATCGGAGAAAAAACTCCGATCGCGGGTGTACACTGGGGTGCGGCTATCAGTACACAGCCGGCCCCCGGTCTTTCCTGATGCTGGTTCGGCTCAGACTTGAACCGAAAGAGGCATCAGCTCAGCTTCCGATATATCGGACGCTGAGCGCTAAGTTCACTGAGCTCAGCGTCCGATATATCGGACGCTGAAGCGTTAAGAAGTTTAAAGGGGTTTTCAATGAATAAATTGTGATCTTCAAGATAAATAGTTAAAGAGGACCTGTCACCTAAATTTTCGGCACTAAGAGCTGCTTACCAAAGTAAGCAGCTCTAGTGCTTGATCAAACGTGCAGTGTTATAGTGATAGCCAGTTACCGCAAACCTCCGTGCGTAACGCTATCAAACACTGCGGCGGGGTACAGTGTAATCATCGGACAACTTGTATTCATGAGGGGGCGGTCCGAGGCGCTGCCTCTTCCCCGGACCGCCTTGCTAGCTCCATAGGCCGGCAGTGACTGCCGCGCTAGGCGGCAATGACCGCCCCTAGCCACGCCCCAACCCGCGCCCCCTCATGAATACGTTGGACAGCTTTGCGAGCTGTCTGACAATTACATCCTACCCCGCTGCTGTGTTTGATAGCGTTACTGGAAACCTCACTCTAACACTGGGGCGTTTGATCAAGCACTAGGAGCTGCTTACTTTAGTAAGCAGCTCCTAGTGCCGATAAATTGGGTGACAGGTCCTCTTTAAAGGGTTGACCAGACAATAAAGGCCTCCCCCACCATCTACCTGAAGGCAGTAGAACATGGGACGCCACAAATATTGACTATCATGTCCTGCAGCCTGGCATCTTTACTGGGGAAACTATGATACAAGTGACCCTATTAAAGTCTTGTACTTTGTACTTACCACGGTAACATTTTGTAATAGTGGCGCAATCCATTTATCATGCGTGCCCGCACAGCTCAGTTGTTTTGTGCAGCGTATACAGGGTATAAAAGCCAGAAGCAGTCAGCTCTGTGGGCCAGTATAGTGCCCAGCTGCTGCAAGTTTCTGTGTGAGAGGTCAAACTGCTGATCAGTGTAGATGCCAACCTCCCAACTACTGTTTATCATAGATATGATATTTGGGGGATGCCCTTGCATGTGTACAGACTCTATAAAACAGTATATTAAGATTAAAATAAAAAATGCTTCACTTACCTTTGTTCTTATATATGGTCATCTCCTGCACTGTCCCCAAAAACTGCCAAAACTTGTCATTGCCATCTTCAGCAATGAATTCACTGAAAAAAAAATATAAGGACATATAAACTTTGTATCTTTTTAAAACAGAAGAATAATAAATGACCTTGTTACCAACACATATAAATCTTACAACTTGCTGTATATGGTATTACAAAAATCAAGTAAATCTTTTCTTCATTAGTTTCATAAAGTGTTGTCTGTATGATTAAATCTTTCAGTATATAAACTAGAGGGTCCAAAAGCAAAAGAGGTGCCTGCACTGTGTGCCCTACATAGCTTGTAATCAGGTTAAGGCGCATGGTATATGGCAGCTACATACTTGTGTGGGCACCAGACTCCCTGAGTAAGATTTATACATCCTCCAAACCAATTATAATGGAATAGTCCCACCATGATACAGTAATGAATGTACAGTCCTGTGTAGAGTCCCAATACCAGCCCTGTAATATTGGCAGTACCACACCTGGCCTCCAGTAACAGGGGGTTCTCTGACCACTTGGCAGCTAAGCTTGCTGTCACTCCCTTGGCAGCAGCCTGGGCAATGAGACAGGAGAGGGCACATGAGAGGAGGCAGGCTGTGTGCAGGGCAGTCATTGCAGCCGCTCACTAGACTGGGGTCAATGACACAGTGGTAGGGGCTATGAGGGAGCCCTGCAGCAGACCTCCCACAGGATGCACGGCCGGCACTCTCACTGCAGCCGCTTCCGGGATCCCCAGGCAGCTGTGAAAGACCCTCACTGCGTGACGTCACGGAGAAACCTCTAATTGGCTGCGTGGCGCCGCTATCCTCCTCTCTGCAGCCAATGAGCGTGCGGCAGCTGTCAGCCTCCAGAACCCGCTATTCGACGCTGCTGGGGACTATGACACGTATGTCCCGGGGGACGCGCGTGTACGAGGGGCAGTGCTGGGGCTGGTGTGGGGGGCTTCCCGTGACTGTATCCTGCCTCTGTGCTAAGCTACGTGTACACCCTACAGGGCGGGATGCTGTGCGAGGAAACCTCTATGACCACCCAAATTTACACAAAAAATGTTCTTAGATGGGGATATTCCGCTTAAAGGAAGAAAAATACCTGGTAAATATAGAAGGGGCTATATACACTGGAGATCAAAATTAGTACAAAACACAATTTACAAAGTGTCAAGGTCGTTGTTTTATGTGGATATATCCTAACATGTAAAATAGCAGTATTTGAAGCAAATTTCATAAATTGTATATACAGGCGGCCCCCAGGTTACATACAGATAGGTTATTTAGATTTGTATTTAAAGTACTTCTACCACCAGGATGCAGGATTGTAAACCAAGCGCACTGACATACTGGTGTGTGCGCCCTCCATCATGTTCTGCTCTTCTTTTAGCATTTTTAGGACCTTGTTTATCCACAGTTCCTCAGTTCTGCAAATGAGCTTGAGGGGCTCTGGGCTTCATAGAAGTCAATGGAGCCCCTCAGGCTCATTTGCATGATTTTTAAAACCTTTATTTCTTAAAAACAAGGGTATAAGAAGCTACAAGAAGAGCAGATCCTGTCAGAGGGGACAGACACCAGTATGTCAGTGTGCTTAGTTTACAATCCTTCATCCTGGTGGTAGGAGTAAGGAGACACCAGGTAATGGTTAACGTTTTCATTCTTTTCCATGGAAACCGATATGCAATCAGGCCAAGGCCCACCCTTGGGTGCTTGCGTTGCATTTGTAAACACAATGCTAATACCACATGTGGCTGCACCCTTAAGGTGATGCCACACATGGCGCTTTGAACCCGTTTTTGGTCCGTTTTTTAAGCAGTATCCAAAGCCCCTCAGTGCTGTAGCTTCACAGGCTGTTACAATAAGCAGAGCAGGTCCCTCCCTGCACTTCCTGCTCTTTCCTGGGAGGAGTGAGAAAGCAGGATGTTGGATTAGTCATGTTCTGCTCATTGTAACAGCCTGTCTCTGGTAACGCCCCTTTCAGGCTCATAAGTATAATTTTAAACAATTGTATTAGAAGGAAGGAGGACATGGATAATAAATATAAGAAAAACCAAAAGATTATCACTCACAGTGCCTGAATCTATGGGTAAGTGTTCCTGGTTTATCATGCATGATGATTTTCTTTAAGAATCAGCCCCAAAATGCAAAATTTTTGAATGTGAAGTATACTTAATCCCTTCCCTTTTTTAATTCAGTTCCTGCTATTATTTAGGTGAATGCTTGACACCTATTTACCTTGATGTCCCTTGCAATGGTGTAATTTGTGAACACTTTTTGTGGTACAATGGTCCACATTTACTAAATGTGTCTGCAGAGAGCGCCAGATTCAGGATTTCTGGCCCCTGTTCTTCATAATCTGGCTGTACCAACCTTTTTTGAATGCACCTTAACATAGAGCATGCCGCATATTTCTGTGGGACTTTGCATGACAAATGTGTCGCACAGTCCGAATGAGCACCAGATCGCCCAATTCAGTGTTAAAATTTGTGTCGCATAAAGGATAGCGCAGCCGTGCCAGAAACAAGTTATGTGCGATACAAATGTGGCGCAGGCACTTCTTAAATACATGTAAAAGCAGTTTTCACTGAATTGAACGTGCAAAGTCCCCCAGAAAACTGGCACACGGACCTTAGTAAATGTGGGCCAATGTGTTATAAATGTGGAACATCTATAAGTCTTATAAGATTTTATTTCACCCTACACTCCTTCCATATAATGGCACAAAAAAATTGATCTTAACTTCTTTATTTTTCCATTTAAAGAGCTGTGTGATGGCTTGTTTTCTGCATAACAAATTGCAGTTCATAGTGATGGTATTTAAAGAGAACACGTCAGGCAAAATAACCCCCATAAACTAAATATATTTTCATAAACTGCCATTAGAAAGCATTGCCTCTATCCCTTCATTGTCCCTCTACATGCCTGTAAACCTAAGCAATGAGGTCCTAAAGCTGTATGCAAATGACCTGTGAAATGTCCATTGAGTCATTAGCATATTTGTGCTGTCCAGCTTATTCATGAGTGGGAGGCACAGCCACACCCCCAGTGCATGACTGACAGCCTCTACAATGATGTGATGTATGATGGTGTAATGGCTGTTGCATGTGCTTGCTGCTGGCCACACCTCCTGCAGCCTGTGTGTGTATATATAGGAGAGATACAACAGCTCCAGGCTGCAGCCATGTTACAGCAGAACATGTCAGGTACATGTGTAGCTGATGTCTTTGTCTGTGTGTCAGGAGGATGCAGCATGTCAGCAGATGCAGCACACACACTAGCAATCCTTTACTATACATTACACACAGACATGAGCAGGGGGAGGAGAGGGGAGGAGGAACAGTGGTGACATCACTGCCTCTGACCATGTGACCAGCCTCATTTACATAATAAAGAAAATATGATTTTACAATGATTAATGTATGAATTGACTAGATAAAGGCTGGGATGGGATTCTTGTGAACTGCTACAACAGGTAGAGGTGACAGGACAAGTGACAGAGACCTGATGACAGGTGTCTCCTTTAATATTCCATGACGTGTACTGGGAAGCTGTAAAAAAATTCTGAATGCATTTAAAATAATGAAAAAACGCATTTGCAGCATTTTCTTGTGTGCTTAGATTTCAGACTTCATTCTTTGGGTCAATAAGATCACAGAAATACCATATTTGTATAGGTTCTATAATGTTTTCATACATTTACAAAAATTAAAACCTCCTGTAAAAAAAAAAAATTCTTAATTTCTGGCACTAATAAGTTTTTCATACTCTGGTGTACCATTTTAGGACTGTACAACCTTTTTATCACTTTTTATAGAAATTTTTATATTTTTCAAAATGGCAAAAAAAGGGGCATTTTCGAATTCGGGCACTAATTTCCATTATGGGGTTAAAAGCAGTGAAAAATGATTGTTATACTTTGATAAATTGGGCATTTTCAGACGAGAAACCTAATGTGTTTATGATTTTTACTATTTATTTATATTTATATGACTTCTAGGGAAAGGGGGGGTGATTAGAATTTTTAGTTTTTTTTAATAAGTTTTTTTTTTAATTATTATTTTTCAGACCCCCTAGGTTTGATTGAGGGTGTTTAATCTATAGGTTTGATTGAGGGTGTTTAATCTATTGTCCAGCAAACACCCGGTGAATATGAACAGGGCTCAGCCCATAAACTGGGTTCATACTCCCCCCTACACTACAAAACCTTCAGGAACGTCTTTTTGCGTTAAGCGATTAAGAAGTGTTTTTTTCCTAGGGATGTATACCTGTATGCCTAATATATATTCTACCACAGAAGCATAACTTAAAGTGAACCTGTCACCATGTGTTTTTAGCATATTTCTGGGTTGCAGCATGAATGAAAAATATATATATTTTTTTCAGGCAGGCAACCCCGCATTCTGCAGTCAGTCTGCACTGCCCACTATATGCATTTGGTGTCCCAGCTCTGCCTCTTAGATTTCCCGATAATGACATCACAATGTGACTGCAGGAGGTGACTTTCTGACTGCATCCTCTTCTTATTATGGTCTGGGTTCCTCAGGGCTTAGTTCTAGAATGTCTTCTCTTTTCCCTCTACACTGCCTCCATTGGATCAGCAGATTTGGATTCCATTATCTCTTCATGCTAACGTAACCCAACTAGATACTTCACCCCTTCATACTAGTGATTTTCTCTCTGCAATCTGTAACATCATGTCCTTACTCTTCTTTTCTTTCCATCATCTACTAACCAAACCAACCCTGATCTCTTCATTTCTGTATGTGGTATCACCATAACCCCTAGACACAGGCCCTCTGTCCCACGGTTGTGCTGGACTCAGACCTCTCCTTTGCACCGTATCCTCATCCTCTTAGATTGTAAGCTCTTGCAAGCAAGACCCTTATTCCTTTTGTTCCATATGACTATGTTTTATCAATGTCTTATTTTATTTGTATATGTCCCTCCATGATTTGTAAAGCATTATGGAATATAATGGCCTTTATAAACAAATATTATTTTTATTATTAGTCCAAAGATGCGAAGCAGCTACTGGCTGAAACTCATGCTGTTGCAGGCACACGCCTGTGGCCGGGACAGCGCCGTTGGCATACAAACAAGGACATGCAATGTTGGACGGCGCCACGGGTGAAAAGAAGCACAGAGATAGGTAAGTATAAGGGGTTTATAATTTTTACAGCCCTCCCCCAGCCATATATAATTTTTATTTTAATTCTTTAACAACCCCTTTACTACAAAGATAACAACTAGAAATTAAAAGTAAACAGATGATGTTTTGACTATATGAATTCTACATTGTAATAATGTTTTGCACAGAGTGGAGTAAGAGTTCTTCAAAATAGGGAGTAGCTACTCTTAAAACACGAACCGAGGTGGAGCAAAATGATTCAAATAAACTCTTCTTTATTTTTTATAGTTTGGCAACTTTGGCAAATGTAATGAATGGATCCTTTCCTTAATGAACTGCTGTATAATGCTGTCTGATGAGGAGGAGGAGGAGGAGGAGCAGCATGTAATTCTATCCTCGGCATGTGAGAAACCCTCTTGTCTCTCACCAGGAATGGGATTTTTAGGTGGTGACAGGTTCCAATCGCCTATGCTATGCTGATTTTAAAAATGTCTTTGCAAGCATTCTGAATAATTTCAGTAATTTATATAGTTTAATTCACATTACCTGGCTCCCTGCCAGCAGCATGTGGTGAGTCCCAGGAGAGGCAGCTGCAGTCTGTGTGTGCCCATGTCAGTATGCTCCCACTTCCTGTTATGTGCATGGAGCAGGCAGGGGAGGGAGGGGGATGGAATGGAGGAGAGTAAGAATGTTTGAAGAGATATAGGCATACACAGGCTGCAGCTGCCCCCACCCCCAGGAATAACCACACGCTGCTGGCATGGAGCTGTCAGCAATTAACCGGTCCGGTCAGTCACCTCAAATCAGATAGAGCAAGTGTCTCAATCTCAAACAAGCTCCGCACTACTGCTTTCATGACAGCAAGACTAACTTTATTCCCGTGTTAACAGATTTATACAGAAGAGAGAAAGACATCATACAGCATCATAGTGGGCAAGGGTTAAGCAAATGTGTCTAGCATCCGATGTGTCCTGGTTGGTCAGTTCCAGTATCTGGGCAGATAATGTCCTGGGCGTTGAGTTTCGATATGAGGGATGAAGCCTTCTTGGAATCAGGAATGTTGTTCTATTCACGGAAATAGGGTGTTGGCTGTGTGGATGCCGGTGCCATCTTAAGTAATATATCTGAGCATATTGCTGAGGAGGAAAAACTTTAGTATTTGCCAGCTATATAAAAGTATAAAAATATAAAACTATAAGCTCATATACAAATATTCCCCTTCGTGTATAAAACTATAAAACTATAAAGCTCATGTATATATATTCCCCTTCACAGAGCAATGTAATGTAAACTACACTATTATAAACTGCTGAAATGACTCACAAGGCTGACAAAGGCATTTTTAAAATCAACTGTCACCAGCTGGTTACAGGTTCACTTTAAGAGTTTATTTCAATAAAAAAATACTATAAAAGATGGGAACTTATTAGAAAAAAACAAGAAATTAGAGTTTGAAACAATGGGTTCAGTTTGAAGGACTAGCATAAATAATATAAATCTACTTATTCCCATTTCTTAATATTTACGCATAAGCAGTTGATGATAATAATGAATGCTAATAATTTCAGCAGCCTTGACTTTCATGATGTTTGGTTGTAGATGATCATGAGTAGAATTTCTAAATATATTACTATTCGCTCTCTTGACATAAACCTCACATTTTTGTTATTAATGTATTGAGCTCTGCTATCTTCTATTGTATGCATCGCTGATTAAGAGAAAAATTAAATGGTTATTCCAGACAGAATAAGCTTGAAGCTGCAAAAGATATATATTTTGTGACTACACTAAATATTTATGTTCAGAAGCATCAAGCAAATCATTATAGTGCTGAGATAGTAAAGTTATTGACATAAATAATGCATGTTGAAACAAATCAGAATTTCATAACCTGTTCACCACATCACTGGAATTATTTGGATAGGTTTAAGCTTGGTCAATTATTTTTTTCTGCTTTATTCCATTGATAATATACAAAACTTTTCATAATTTGCCTTCAGTTTTCCTTAAAGGGGTTATACAAAAAAATGACTTAAAAAAACTCCCAAATTAAAATGTTTCAAAAAGCTATTCATAAGGGTAACCTGGAATTAAAGATACCCTTTTATTTGTAATTGTGATGAAAGATCAGCCTCTATTCTATTCTGTGGTGTTCAAGTAGTCCCTGCACTTACTGATCCCCAGCACAGCAGGATGCTGTGTGTTACCTTCCAAGGCCCTGACACTGCTTTTCCTTTTTGTTTTAATCCTTGTCACTGTATACAGGCAGTCCCCGGGTTACATACAAGATAGTAGTTCAGCAGAAACAATTTTTTCAATGACCAGAGCTCATAATTCCACCATCGATCACTGTACAATTCCTCCTTATTTGTGCACCACTCCAAAAATGCAAGAGATCACTTTTGGGAAGTCACCAGTCTCCTCCATTCACTGTATGTAAGAGACATATCCAGACATAGTGTAGATAGTTTCAAATTTTAAAAGCTTTTATTACAGGTTCTACTCACATAAAAAGGTAAAAATGCGCATATCACAAATTGTTTTCCACGAGGACGCCAATCTCTGCCCGACCCAGGGTTTCGCCTCTTAGCTTCTTCCGGGGCTTGATTAGCGTCCGTCCTCTAGCCTAATTTATACATCTTCAACGTCTACATTTCCCAACATATGCTGAAGAATACAAAAATACATGAGACTAATAGCTCAATCTTCACAATGTATCTTATTTCCTGTTAAGAAACTATTCTATATGTACTTGTGTGTTGTGGATTCTTTATCGCTGCTTTTCCTAACCCACGTGGGAATCAGCTGGTGGTTTCCAGCTATCATCCAATCACAGGGGTTTTTTTGGAGACAAGCCCACAAACACACTCTTTACAAACACGTGGGTGTTAACTCATCAACTCACGGATGTGCTCCATTTAACACATGAGGATATTCATATTCTATTCTACTCATATGTAAGGTACATCGGTGCAAGGGGATATACATCTATTCCCACCTATCCTTATTCCTATATTAAATTTCAAAATGTTGCTCTTGATTATTCTAGATATATATGTCCATGACAACAATTTTTTATATACAATAAAAATTCTATTGCATTCTAAAAGGTTATTCTCAACACAACAACATATATTGGACATATCAATAAATTACAGTAAGATCATACAGTGAATTATAATAAAAAATTATTTTTTCAATAAACAATTTCCAAAAGTGCAGTGCCTCTTTACTCCTGGCTCATGGCTATTCAAGATGTATATTCATAGCAGCAATTTGCTATACATAATATACTGTTTTCTCCTATCTCTAAATGTTATTTTTTCTACTCAATTTCAAAGGGTTACTCTCAAACATATCTAGACAAATCCATAAGTTACAATACAGTCATATAATGAATTATAATACACATTTTTTTTAAAAAAGTGTAGTAACTCTTTATAAGTAGTCCTATTTATCCGTATCCAAAATCCATTCTAAATATATCCTAATTACCAAAAAGACTAGACCCCCATTTTTAACTTCTATATCAAATAGTGATTTAAACCTTAATCCATTTCTTAGTGCTACAAGAAAATAACTATGTAAAGTATAATTCTAGAACCCTTATTTTACTACTATAAGCTATTTTACTATGTGTCTCTCAAAAAACATTTTAGTTCGAAATCTGTATTCATACCTCTTGGTGCTAAAGTGCCCAGTCTGTAAATCCATTGACTCTCCCTCCTACTCAATACAGTACCTAAATGTTCTCCCCTCCAATGTGCAGAAATTTTCTCAATAGCCCAAAATTGCAGTTTATCAGGATTAGATTGATGTGCTCTTTTAAAATGTGCCGAAACACTATGGGGGTCATTTACTAAGGGCCCGATTCGCGTTTTCCCGACGTGTTACCCGAATATTTCCGATTTGCGCCGATTGTACCTGAATTGCCCAGGGATTGTGGCGCACGCAATCGGATTGTGGCGCATCGGCGCCGGCATGCGCGCGACGGAAATCGGGGGGCGTGGCCGAACGAAAACCCGACGTATTCGGAAAAACCGCCGCATTTAAAAACCGAAAAAGTGTCGCTTGGGGAGCGCTTACCTTCACCTGGTCCGAGGTGGTGCATTCCGGCGCGATGAGATGACTTTCAGCGCAGCAGCGCCACCTGGTGGACGGCGGAAGAACTACATTCATAAATCCCGGCCGGACCCGAATCCAGAGCAGAGAACGCGCCGCTGGATCGCGACTGGACCGGGTAAGTAAATGTGCCCCTATGTGTCATCACCCCTTTTCTAATATTTCTTATGTGTTCCCCTACCCTGGATTTTAATTTCCGACCAGTTCTCCCTATATATCCAAAACCATATGGACACATAAGGACATAAATCACATTAGATGAGTCACAATTCATATGATCATATATTGTTATTTCTTGCCCATTAATTTCCACCACATTTTTCTTTCTTCCTTTTTCAGTTCGACTTCCCTTGGTATCCCTATAAGGTTTACATCTTCCACAATGGAAGAGACCCGTAGGACTCCCGTTTTCTTTTTGTTTTGAATCCTTTATGTAGCTTTTAGTTAGTAAATCTTTTAATGAGGGAGCTTTCCTAAACACCACTTTTGGTTTTGAAGACAATGCATTGCCCAGAACCGGATCCCCACGTACAATGTGCCAATATCTTTGCATGATAGATCTTAAACCTAAAGCCTCCTTTGAAAATCTTGTAATAAATATAGGTTCAGTGTTTTTCTCCTTCTTTTTAACCCCTTTGTTGTGTATTGTATTCTCCCCCTTGATTTTGTTCACTAACAAATTCTCCGGATACCCCCTTTCCCTGAATCTTTGTTTGACGATTTCTAGTTGTGTTTTTCTGTCCTCTCTATTCATACAATTTCTCTCTATTCTCCTAAACTGTCGTCCAGGGATATTATTAATCCATGGCTTATAGTGACAGCTATCAAACTGTACATAGCTATTAACGTCTATGGGTTTAAAGTAATTTCTACTCTTTATTTTGGTATCTTCCTTGAAGAGTTCTAAATCCAAAAAACAAATACCATCATT
This sequence comes from Engystomops pustulosus, assembly GCA_019512145.1. Classification (NCBI taxonomy): domain Eukaryota; kingdom Metazoa; phylum Chordata; class Amphibia; order Anura; family Leptodactylidae; genus Engystomops; species Engystomops pustulosus. Next base: position 70,803,010 of record CM033642.1, read on the forward strand.
TCCTTTTTTATACTTAAATTTCAAATTATATTGATTCACATTTTATGAATGCATCCACCATCTCCCTTCCATATGATGATGCAATCGTCAATGAATCTTTTATATAGCAATATATTGTCTTTGAAGATATTTTTTGGCCCATATATATATTCCTCTTCCCATTTCTCCATATATAAATTTGCAAACGACGGGGCAAATTTTGCCCCCATTGCCGTTCCGTCTAATTGTAAAAAGAAACTATCGTCAAACCAAAAACAATTATGTTTCAAACAAAAATCTATACCCTCTACTATAAATTTTTTCTTTCTATCTTCCATATTTTGAACTTGATTTAGTCTTTCTTTTATCACTGTTACTCCAAGATCCTGTGGAATAGATGTGTATAATGATGAGACATCACATGAACATTTTTTAACAGATCTATAAGGTGTTCTGAATCTGTAAGGTACGATTTCATATTTTTAACTAATGGTTGAAGGAAAAAGTCAATATATTCCCTCAGGCGACTAGTTATCGAGTTAATACCCGAAACTATAGGTCTGCCTTGGGGAATATTCACACTTTTATGTATCTTTGGCAAAAAATATATTACAGGGATTTTTGGGGTTCGTATATTTATATACCTATATTGTTTTTCATTCAGAATCCCATATTCCTTACCCCAATTTACCAATTTTTCCAACTCCTTCTTTTAAATGTGGGTAAGGTCTCCTCTCAATTTTTTGTATGTTTGTGCATCATGCAATAGTCTATACATTTCTTTATCATAATCACCCTTATTCATGATAACTACCCCCCCCCCTTTATCCGCACTTTTTATCACTATATTCCTATTCCCTTTCAGTTCTTTTAGTGCTATCCTCTCTGCTTTGGTCAAGTTATCATTCCATCTAGTTTTTTTCATTTGTTCAAAATCCCTTAGAACTAGACGTTTGAAGGTGTCTATGCATTCATTATTCCCCATTGGTGGCGGTATAAAATCGGATTTCTCTTTTAATGTGGTATGGCCAGATGTATATTCCATAGTGTTACTTCCTTTATTCATAAAGTATTTTTTAAGATTGATATTCCTTATAAACTTATTTATGTCCACAAAGGTCTGGAATTTATCCAGTTTAGATTCAGGAGCATATTTTAATCCTTTCTTCAATAGGGATGTATGGTTATCATTCAATTCCAAAACACTCAGGTTAAAGATACCTGAGTGTCAGATCCCTTTCTGGGTGTCCATACCCAATCCCTTGGTGGGGAAAATTTTGCTGATTCCTATTTGGATTCTGTTCCTGTGATCTGAGTGGGGAGAAACGATTATGTGTATATATATCGGGGAGGGGGTTCCCTATTTGTTGTGTGTATTGTGATGGACGGTATATTCCTGTTTGTGGGGTGTATGGTAGTCTTCCTCCCCTATATTGTCCCCTTGGGGCATAAGGCTCTCTAGGTAAAAAGGATCTCCTCGGAGTATAATTCCTCCGTCTCATCCATATATTCATTATAATTCTTATGTGGGTAGTTTGTTCTAAAATACCCTCTCCATTTCTTGTTCTCATATTTTCCTTCATTTTTATAACCCCCATAATTTGGCTTGTTATTTTTATTACGGTTTCCCTATTCCCCATAGTTTTCTACCCATTGTCTGACCGGTTGCCTACTTCCTCATTTGTCTCAGGATTTTTCCCATTTGTGTCTCTAACTGTGTTTGTGCTAATTTCAACATTAAGTTTCTTCTGCCATTTGTATACATTATTCTTTTTATAATCTGTTTTAACCTTTATGAATTTTTTATATTTCTCTGCTGTGACTTCCTGTTCCAATTTTTTAATATTTCTCTGGCAGATGTTAGAAAAATCTATATAATCATCCAGACCCTTAAAGGGTTCCAATTTCTGTTTGTATTCCTCTATATCCTCATTTATTTTCTCTAGCTTTCTTTTGCGTACCTCTATTATGAATCTCATTACATTAAATGAACACTGGTTAAGAACTTTTTCCCAAGCTATATGTTCCTGGATGTCTTTACCATCCGTATTTAAGGGCAATTGCCACCTTAGACCATCAGGGATTAGTTCCTCTTTCAAAAAAATTTCCAATGATGCAATATCCCACATAACATTTAGTTCTTTAACCATCAAGAATTCCAAATTTTTAAAATATGTTTCCAAATCATCTGTTTTCAGACAACTCTCCATTTGTGTTGGGAAAAAATTTGGGAATTCAGATAAGTTAGAATTACGAAATTCAAAGATATATCCATTGCAAAATATGTATAATGTTAATCCTACCAATTGTATAATATTATACTACATGAGAAATGCAAAACGTTTGGGATACAAAGTATTGCAATAAAACAGTACAAAAAAGGTATAAAAAATTAGAAAAAATATTAAAAGTTAATATTAAAAGTCCGAAGTGCAATACACCTGCTGGATCAGGGAAAAGGACGTGTATAATAGTAATAGTAAATGGTATTGAACCTTCTGTCCTACGAGCTCTTTCCACGGTCTTGGAAGGATCCAGCAATCATCCACTATTTAGTAGTTCAGCAGAAACAATTTTTTCAATGACCGGAGCTCATAATTCCACCATCGATCACTGTACAATTCCTCCTTATTTGTGCACCACTCCAAAAACACAAGAGATCACTTTCGGGAATAAGTCACCATTCAGACAAGAAACTTCAAAGGAACTAGGCAACCGGTCAGACAATGGGTAGAAAACTATGGGGAATAGGGAAACAGAATATAGGAAAGGTAATAAAAATAACAAGCCAAATTATGGGGGTTATAAAAATGAAGGAAAATATGAAAACAAGAAATGGAGAGGGGATTTTAGAACAAACTACCCACATAAGAATTATAATGAATATATGGATGAGAGACAGAGGAATTATACTCCGAGGAGATCCTTTTTACCTAGAGAGCCTTATGCCCCAAGGGGACAATATAGGGGAGCAAGACTACCATACACCCCACAAACAGGAATATACCGTCCATCGCAATACACACAACAAATAGTGTACCCCTGCCCCGATATATATACCGTATATGCCGGCGTATAAGACGACCCCCAACTTCTGCCCTAAAAATATAGAATTTGTTATATACTCACCGTGTAAGACTACCCCTCTCCCAAATGAAAAAAAGTCTGCTTTGATTTCAACATGTTAATTTCAATTCAATTGCATATGACATGCAGGTACTGTATATAGCAGCACTATAAACACTTATTTGAAACTTTGAAAATAGTCATTTTTTTCAAATTTTTCCTAAATTTTTGAATTTTTACCCCCCAAAAAAGGAACGGATCACTGAAATGACACTACTAACATAAACTACAATGTCTCACGAGAAAACAATCTCAAAATCACAGAGATATCTTAAAGCGTTGAAAAGTTATTACCACAGGAAGAGACACTGGTCAAATTTCCAAAAAAAGTTGCGAGCCTTAACCTGCAAACAGGCTGCGTCCTTAAGGGGTTAATCTCATCTTTCGATAAGTTTTGTTATTTGACAAAATGGGATGGAAACTGCTGTGCCAAGAAATATTTTAACTTATCCGTTAGAATCCCTTTGTTTTAGTTTTAATGAAAAAAAATGATGAGGACTGAATGAAGGTCGTTTGTTGTGGTTAATGACTAATTTTAATTTTAATAGGATGAAGTTACCTGATTGCCTTGATGGTGACGAAAGATGGTTACCCTTCCCGTTGAGGATGCGGTAACAATTCTCTCTTGATCTAAAAACTTTAAAAAAAAAATCATGATCTATACATTTTAAGAGACCTTTAAGAGACCTTCTTGATCTTTGATGCCAGGATGTCAAAATCAAAATATGGTGCTATTAAGACATTTTAAGGGCTAATACATTTTAATAGACAAATTATAATACATGTTTTTTTTCCAAAACTTAAAAATTAATCCTTTTTGTGACCGAGGATCATTGGTGCCAGGTCAATTTTTCTTTCTCCAGAGAAGTGGGTTGAACGCAGCACATCATATATACCGAGACAAAGGAACGTGTTATAGGTACTGGTACTATACACAAGCTGAGTGACAATAAGATATCTTTATTAGTATTTACATAGAACAGTTGTGTATTCCAAACCAATAAAAACAATTAAAAAGCACTATCCAGTGCTGGGTCTCTATATAGCAGCAAAGACATATAATGTGCAAAAGAATAAGCACTTGTTGCTATAGGCAACCATGTAATCGTATGCAAGAATAAAGCAGAAAGGTTGCTGTCCCAACTACCCTTAAATCTAATGAAAAATGACCAATGCCTAGCAGATGAAGATGAAGCTATAATGTTACAATATAAATATAGCACAAAATGAATACATAAGACATATGCAAAGACAATGAAAAAATATCACCAAGTGTGGGGTAGATGGGGGCTGGCTCCCCACGCATTGAACGCAGCACATACTACATGAAGTCTCTTTGTGGTCTACATTTATAAGAACAGAAATACCTGCAAGTCCATCACATCTCCTTTATGTCTGATGTCACACAACAATTTGGGGTCAGCAAGGTACTCTTCCTCCATATGTATAGAACCAAAGTCTCCAATAGACCATAGAGAAACTTTGTTTTCCTACAAAATGAAAGAAAAAAAAACCCCATTAAGGCTACCTGCGCACTGTGTCATGGAGAAAATACTATTCAAATATGCAAGGATTTCATGCACTTTTATTCCCCTGATCCGACATCACTGCAACTAGGTATGGCTGTAATTGGACTGGTGGACACACCTGGCCAATCATAGCCATGCTTAGTTGCTAGGAGCGCAAAGTTGCCAGGTTGCCTGCTCTGCAGCCCATCAAGCAACATGTCCGGGTTAGGGTGCTGTCACATGGTGTGTTTTGGAGGGTTTATAAACACACTGAAAATGTAAGCATTTGGCTGGTTTTAATCCATTACACAGCTGCTCACACTTCCAGAATGGAAGAAAAACAGATTCAAACCAGCCAAAACGCATAGTAAACATACAAAAAGTGTGTTTAACCCCTACGGGACTCAGCCTCTTTTGGCCTTAAGGACGCGGCCCCATTTTTCAAATCTGCCCTGTGTCACTATAAGTGGTTATAGCTTTGGAACGCTATGAGACATCCAGTGGATTGAGATTGTTTTCTCGTGACACATTGTACTTCAAATTAGTTTAAAAATTTGGATGAAATCTTTTGCGTTTATTTATGAAAAAAACAAAATTTGGCAAAAATTTGGAAATATTCTTTATTTTCAACGTTCTAAATTCTCTACTTTTGATGTAGGTAGTCATAGCGCCCAAATAAATTCATAACTTACATTTCCCAAATGTCTGCTTTATGTTGGATGTTTTTTTAAGATTCCACATATTTTACTAGAATGTTACGAGGCTCAGAATTTAGGTATCATTTTTCACATTTTTTGTAAAATCACCAAAACCTGTATTTAGATGAACCTGCTCAACTTCTAATTGACACAGAGGCCTAAATAATAGTGAGACTCGTAAATTACTCCATTGTGGAAACTACACCCCTCAACGTATGAAAAACCACTTTTAAGAAGTTTGTTAACCCTTTAGGTGTTTTATAGGGGTTAAAATAAAATGGAGGTGTGGTCTGCAAATTGTAATATTTTTTGACAATACATTCATTTTGGGTGGAAAATTAAACATTTGTAATGGATTAAATGAAAAAGGCTCCACAAAGTTTGTTACCCAATCTCTCCCGAGTGCACGGATACCCTATATGTGGTGGTAACCTGCTGTATGGGCACACGGCCGGGCATAGAAGGGAAGGAGGCGCCATCCAGATCAGATTTGCTATGTCACATTGTACAGGCTATAATTTTTTTCTTTTTTTCACATGAGATGCACTTTTCTGGTACGTAATTTTGGGGAATCTATAGGCTAATTGGTGAGATTTTATTAACTCTTTGTTGGTGGAGGAAATGAAAATCATCACTTTTCAGGAAGATTTTTATGGGGTTTTTTTTTTGGCTGTTTACCATACCATAAAAATAGTATATTATTTTTATTCTATGGGTCGCCACGATTACAAAAAGACCTCATTTATATAGATTTTTTATTTTTTTCCCGTTTTTACTGAATAAAAAGTAATTTGGCAAAAATATTGTTAATTTTAGCATCACTGACTTTCATATGCATAACTTTTTTATATTTCGCCTCACAAATCTGTTTAAGGGCTTATTTTTTGTGAGAAGGATTGTTCTTTTTAGTGGTCTTATTTAAGAGTGCATAACATTTTTTAAATCACTTTTTAGAGCATTTTTTTTTATAGGGTATTACAGGCGGTCCCCTACTTAAGAACACTCGACTTACATACAACCCCTAGTTACAAACGGACCACTGGATGTTGGTAATTTATTGTACTTTAGTCCTAGGCTACAATAATCAGCTATAACAGTTATCACAGGTGTCTGTAATGAAGCTTTAGTGTTACTCCTGGTTCTTATGACAACCCAACATTTTTAAAATCCAATTGTCACAGAGACCAAAAAAGTTCTGGCTGGGATTACAATGATAAAGTATACAGTTCCGACTTACATACAAATTCAACTTAAGAACAAACCTACAGACCCTATCTTGTATGTAACCCGGGGACTGCCTTGTAATTGAAAATTATCCTTTTTTTGGAGCTTGTTTTTTTTTTTTTTTAACGGGGTTCACTTTTTGGTTCTAATAACGATTCTGTTTTATTATGCAGATTGTTACGGACGCAGGGATACCAAATATGTGGGGGTTTTGTGTATTTTATTCAATTGTACTGAATAAAAACTAATTTGGAGAAAATCTTGTTGATTTTAGCATCACCATCTTTTCATATGCATAACTTTATTTTTCGGCTGGTTAGGGGCTTATTTTTTTGCGAGAAGATTTGCTCTTTTGAGCGGGCTCGGAGCTGCCCAGAAGTGGATCGGATCCCCCAGTAAGCGGCGCGGGGGGGATCCAATCCATAGCGAAAACACCCTTGACTGCGGCGTGTAAGGGGTTAACAAGCGCGATCGGAGTCGGTCCCGATTGCGGGTGTTAGTGCAGGCTGTCAGCTGACAGCCGCTGCTTCTGGTGCCGGCTCCGTTCGTGAGCTGGTGCCAGAAGCAGGACGTTATAGCACGTCCCAGTGCGCTTAGCATGTAGCCCCGGGGGCGTACTATAACGTCCTGGTGCGCCTAGGGGTTAAAATGGTCCAAGAACTTTGTGCGTCAGCCCCCTTAGGCAGAGCTCACAACCAACAAGTGACGGCCAAGGTTCCCAATGTCTCTGATATGGCCAGTGTTGGCTTGCAGCTGTCAGAAAGCAGTCAGTGCATTCTTTTAGGGGTTTTAACCCCTTAAGGACGTGGCCAGTTTATAGCTTAAAGGGGTATTCCAGGAATCGACATAATTCATATACAAATGATCCAGTAAAATATAAGCTAATATGTAATTAGTTGTTATTTAAAATATTGCTCCTCTTAGCACAAAAATGCTGGTGACGTACACTGTAATGAAGAATTAAAATGCTACCGGCTCTTTAATCAGTCCGTTATTTCCTCTGCTCTGAGAAGAGTGAGGACAGAAGATGGTCACATGTCCACATCACATGTCCTGCTCTGCCTGGGCAGGTCATATGATCTTTACTATGTTTGTCTGTAGTCTGTTTGGTCGCAGTGCATACAGCAGAGTTCCCCAAACTACGGCCCGCGGACCGTTTCGATCCGGCCCCCGACACTTGGCGTGCCAGCGCCGGGCAGGAGCCTCCGTCCGGACAGGAAGCTCCTGCCCATCACCATATAGTGCTCGGTGCTGCCGGAAACTATTACTGGAGCGATGTGGCCGGAATACAACCCCGACGCACATCGCTCCATGAACTAGGCTGCACGGCCGCGCACCCCTTCCTGGCCGGACACGGCAAGAAGATAGAAGACTTAGGTGAGTACAGGGTTTTTATTTTTTTATTAAAAAGGGCAGTAAAAAGATTGGGGCGACTGGGGGCCAATAGTTAGTTATGAGGGGCAGCATAAGAAATAATTAATGGTGGGGGCAGCATAAGAAATAATTAATGGTGGGGGCAGCATAAGAAATAATTAATGGTGGGGGCAGTATAGTAAATAATTAATGGTGGGGGCAGTATAGTAAATAATTAATGGTGTTCGATGAAAAGGTAGTGATCCCGTCTTGAATTATGTCACAGCACATACATTTTTTGTGCCTACATTTTTTAATGCCAGGTGTTAATTGTTTTTTAGTGTTTTCTATTTTGACTTTCCGTAATTTACTGGGGGCAATTATATTTTTTACAGTTGTTGCCTTTCTAAATGTTATTTTAGCCTGTTGGGGTATTAGATCTTTTAAGTAGGGGTCTTTTAGGAGTATCCCCCAGTGTTTGTTCAGGATTTTCCTTATTTGGTTGCTCCCTTTATCAAAGGTTGTAAGAAAATTAGCTGAAAATGATTGCGATGTTTCTTTGTTTTTCAATTTGGGTATCAGACAATCTTTTTGTGTACGATTCAGATTCCTGGTATATGCTTCGTTTATTATAGGTGTCGGATAATTTTTTTCTTTGAATTTCTCTTTTAGATTTTCTGATTGTTTTGTGTAATCTGCAGTGTGGGTACAGTTTTTTCTTATGCGGTGAAACTGGCTGAATGGAATATTTTTTAGCCATTTTTGGTAGTGGCTACTCTTATAATCCAAAAAACCATTACTATCAACTTTCTTGAAATGGGTTCTAGTTATAATGCTTTCCTTGTTGTGAGTAATTTCCAGATCCAAAAAAATTGTAGTATTTTTATTAAAATTTTCTGTAAATGTGATACCCCATGGATTAGCATTTAGCTGATTTGTAAATGATCTGGCTTCCTCTTTTGTTCCATTCCATACAAGGAACAAATCGTCTATATATCTTTTATAATAGACGACGTTCCTTGTCCATTGGGTCGTGCAATAAATATATTGGTTCTCGAACCGCCCCATAAATAAATTTGCATAGCTTGGGGCGGCTCGAGTTCCCATAGCCGTACCGCATTTTTGTAAATAAAGTTGATCTTCAAATTGAAAGTAGTTATGTTCGAGTACAAATTGTAAACTTTCTATCAAGAAGTCGACTTGTGCTGGTGGTATATCTTTAGTTTCCCCCAAGTACCAGCGGGATGCTTCCAATCCAAGATTATGTTTTATATTGGAGTAGAGTGATGTTATGTCAAGAGTAAGGAAGCCGTATTCTTCTTTCCATTGGAAGTCTTCTAGATCTGCTATAAGGCTGGTAGAGTCTCGTAGATAGGATGGAAACTCCTTTACTAGCGGTTGCAGGAATAGATCGATGTAGTGTGACAAATTGCATGTCAACGAATCTATTCCTGAAGTGATGGGGCGTCCTGGCGGGTTAATTGCATCCTTATGTACTTTTGGTAAGTGATAGAAGGTGGCCAACGCAGGATGGCTAACTTTCAGGAACTGTTTTTCTTTGGTGTTTAGAAGGTTACTTTTATGTGCTCTATCTATCAAATTTGAGTACTCCTCTATATAGTTTTTTGTGGGATCTGTTTGTAGTTGTGCATAGTACACCGGGTCGTCTAGGATCCTTAGGGCTTCCGTTACGTATGTTTCCCGATCTTGTACCACTATCCCTCCACCTTTGTCCGCCGATCTTATAACTATATTTGTGTTTTGTTTCAGATTTTTTAGAGCCAGTTCTTCAGCCTTGGTTAGGTTTTTTTTATCATTTTTCTTCTGTAGACTTCGGATCTTTTTAAAGTCTTCTGAAACAAGACTATAGAAAGTATCTATATAGTGACCTCGATTAAATGCACTGAGTTGCCGCCATGTGATTGGCTGATTAGAAATTAAGTGTTAACGAGCAGTTGGACAGGTGTACCTAATAAAGTGGCCGGTGAGTGTACACTCATTTATAAGCCAAAGTTTTTCAACACAAAAAATATGCTGAAAAAACCTAGCATTTCAGTAAAAAATGCAAACATACCTTCCAGTGCTCCGTGTGTCTCCTCTTTCTTCTCCTTTTCACTGGTGAAAGGGTGGGCATGACGCATCTGCAACATCCCCCACTGGGGCCTAGCCTTTTCTTAGGGCCTGGAGGCAGCCTTGCCCAGAATACTGGAGTGGCAGGCTAATGCGGCATAGGGCACACTGATGTCACCGCGCTTGGTATGGGGACCGGAGGATTGTCTTACAGCCTGGCAGGTCTCCAGTGGGTGGCGTGTGCAAGAAATATGAAGGGAGAGGCTGATGTACTGGTTCTCCCTGGTGCAACCTCTGAGTGTATGTAATATGAGTCCCTGAGTATTGGATGGGGAAGCCTGTGGTGGAAGACAGCCATATCCAGGGATCAGACGGAGGCAACGTTGTGCAAATCAACTCACGGTTCTTTATTGAACAACGGGTAGCAGGCCAAAATGGTCATACAGCAGATTCGGAGTCTGGTTGTCGTGGAGAGTTGACCGCAGGAATAATGCACCAGCCTGATAGTATATGCAGGCTGGGATAGTTGAGATGGAGTGTTCAAACTGTGGAAGCTTCAGCTCTGGATTAGAGTGTCCTGACTCAGTTCCTGGGATTGGTTTCTAACAGCCTGCCTATGTATTGGCAGGGGTCTTACACATCTATGTGGCAGGTGAGTATGTAAGATTATTTTCTTATACACTGATGAGGCTGCAGGAGATACTGGGAACACTGTATCGGGCATATTATTACTAGGGAAGGGCAAAAGCAGTAAATAACTGCGCAGTATGAGGCACAGTTATGATATACTGGGGCTAAGTTTGCCAGCATATGATGTTCCTTGTACCAGTTCCGGCCTCCTAAAAAATCCGGGCGGATGGCAGTACAGCACAGCGATGCACTGCACCACCAGGGCACATCTACGACAGGCTGTAGGCAACTGTACCTTCCCCTCTGCACCAAACTGGAAGTGTGACTAAATCGTAAATAGTATGTCTGTTTTGGATAGAAGATAAATACATAGATGGATACAAAGATGGATAAATCAGTCAGTAGTAGAGATTACAGGAAGACTGCAGGACAGCAGTGTAGCATGGAGGGATAGTGTGTGCTCTGGCTTCTTGGTCCAACATTGCAGAGGTTGTTACCTTTCCGGTGATGTTTATTCCATGTCACTCTTCCAGTCTGTTTAGTGACTGCTTATACACAGTGAATTAAAACAGTTTTCTACGCTTTTCTGCACTCAACACAACTTCTCTCACTGTGTGTTTACTGGTTCTCCTTATAAATGCTCAATTACTGTGTTGCTAAGGGGAGATTGAAGGCCTATACTTCACAAAGTAAGCAACAATTAAACTCAACAATTAAAAAAGTTGCAAATAACAAGCTTTTAGCATTTAAAAATTTTTACATGTGGCCACTAATAATAATTGGCAGTCACACATAGATACATATTGGATAACACTTTAATACTATATCATAAAATCATTGGAAAAAGGCAGATGTGGCAAATGTTAACCTGCTATATAATGTGTTAAACACTATTGAAATTAATTGAAAGTCAGTTTAATGTTTACTACATATATAAATGGACATGCCAAAATTAAGTTAAGAATGTTTTGGTTCAATGGGATAGCAATTCAAAATCTAAAATTCACACTTTACTAAATTCTTTAGTGGGCAACAGGTGAACTCTGATGTCATCTTAAAGGAAGTGTACTAGCTATCAGATTACCGGGGTGTACTGAGAAGCTAATTTTCAAATTTACTCTAGGAAAGCTTCTAAAGTGTCCTACATGCTGGTTTTACTTACTGGGTGATTGGGGAGCTGACATACCGTACTTCCTTTTAGCCTATGATTTGTAAAGCACTGCGGAATTTGTTGGCGCTATATAAATAAAGATTATTATTTAGAGAACTACAAGTAATGAACTTCTGAATCCAGCAAGTAATAATATATGATCCTGTTAGCTTTACATTACAATATTTCAGCTGACTTTTTTTTCTACTATGTGTACTTTAGAGTCTAATCTGTGAGGCTTTTATCTATTTCAGGGCATGATTCCAAAGTGTTCTAAAAATGCAATGAAAGCTAAAGTTATGTGGCATTTTCTGCATCTCATTTAGTTACAAATCCCAAAAAGTGATTGTAATCAATATTTGTCTGTGATAATGGCCCAGTTAATGGTGTTGTGTCTGCTTCAGTAAATCTAGATTTGCTTTGAAAAGAAAACAGACAGCCCAAGGGTGTACCATCTACCCACTTGCACGAGACATGTTCTCAAGTGGTAGCAACATGAATTAATTTTTGAGAGGGAATGAAAGACCAATGTTGAAGTTTTACGTGATGTTGTTTTTTAAAGGTTGATCTTCAAGAAGGCAAATCTTATTGCTTCAAGGTATAAAAATATTTTGAACCATTCCATGCTTTCAGCTTTGTTAGTACAGCTTTGTGGAAGCCTTTTCCATTTATATAATGATTGCGCCTCACAGAACAAACTAAGGCTTCTTTCACACAAATGTATACTACGTTTGGCTGGAGATTCAAATTGAAAGGCCAGATATGCGACCCCAGAACATCCGTGTGAAAGAGGCCTAAGGACCACAAAAGTATGGCTGAGTGAGTTTGGTTTAGAAATACATCATGGACACCTTCATGGACTAGTAGAAAGATTACAAGCCTGGTCATCTCATCCAACATCAATCTGACAGTAAAAATGCTTTTCAATATGTTTGGATACAACATTCCCACAGCTACACTGAAACCTGGAAGAAAGCCTTCCCAGAAGATCCAATACTTTCAGAGTTCCGCACGACTACACAATCTCCATCAAGAAAACGCCACCATTCAGACTGGAAATGCTAGCTCTATATCCTCCTCACACAGAAGCCATTCAGGCAAAATCAAAGCAAAGTTTTATGTATGCACATTTTAATCACTTAGTATAAAGAGTATAAGACAATAAAAAGTATTTAATTGGATTCAACAGACTATGCTATGTGTATCTAAATTTCCTCCATAGAAAACACAGTTGAAGAGGGATTTTGAGGTGTGAGGAGGATATAGAGCTAGCGTTTGAATGGTGGCTTTTGCTTGATGGAGATCGTGTAGTCATGTGGAACTCTAAAAGTATTGGATCTGGTTTGGAATCAATGGAGACACATTATGTGGGGAGTTAAACCCACCACAAACTTGCTTTTATTAATTTCTACATCTTAGGTACGCTCCAGATCAGCAGGAATGTTCTAATTAGTAAAAAAGGCTGCCCACACCGTAGTGGTAGACATGATAGTTTAAGAGGGTGACACAAGGGGACTAATTTCAGTAAACTATTCCTTCCAGCGTGATGCCCGTCTTAAAAAGTTTCCATTGGTAGTGCACTCCAAATGGCTGACTAATGTGGGGGACGTTTTAGATACTCAAAGGCAAAATATAATGGAGTCAGCACCAAGTTCTCGGTCAGTGAAGCACACTGCCTTCCCAAATTATATTGGTACCTTTTACAGAAGGTTTATTTTACAAATCTCAGATTATTCAATATGGGATGTAGGAATGATAATCACAATAAAATCTAATTAAATTGTTAGGTTTTCCTGCATCCCAAAATGAAAACAGTGATAAAATGAAATAAGTTTCCCAAAAGTTCAGACTTTAAGGTATTACAACATAATAAAACCATATAAATTTGGTAGCTCTGTGACTATATTGACCTAAAGGTTAAAGGGGATGTGTCATTGGAACTGCACACTAAAAGCTGTAAAAAACAAGCTCCTGAGAAATGTGGCTACTGTGGTTTTTAGTCAATTTCAGAGCATTTGAATTTTTTTCCAATTTCTGGTAAACAACACTGAAATGGGGCCAACAGAAAGTGCAATTTGTTTTGAAGAAAACAAGCCCTCATGCAACTCTGTAAATTAAAAACACCGTAAAAATGTAATGGCGTTTAGAAGGTAAGAAGTAAAAAAATGGAAACGCAGAAATGGAAAAGGGCTTTGGCATTAAAAGGTTAAGTGCACAAACATTACTTGTATTCTAATGCAAGCATGTATAAGTGCATACCATAAATATTGTATATTTCATTTGCTTGTCCTATAACAATTTACCATTCATAATAATAACATGCCTTGATTAAAATTTGTGTATTATTTTATCAATAAATGTTGCATAAAAACATAATTCAAGGTAATAATTATATTTTGCCTTGGCAACTGCAACTCCCTAACCTGCATGCATTCCAATTAATAGACCCAATACATTATGAGTATAACATCCTGACTGATCTTTCTGAATAGTGGTTGTTCTAGCGTCTCTGCTCTTTGTCATACAAATCGTTCCCCATTTCTTACAGAATAAGATTCATAACTCTCCTACTAGTGTACAACGCTCTTTACCATGCCACACTGTCATACATCTCAGATCTCATTTCCATTTACACACCCTCTTTGCTAAGTTAATAACCTATAATCTTTCTCCTTTATTGAATCCTCTCATTCTCTTATGCGTTACATGAATTCTGTGGAAATCACTCTTCTGTTCTAAGCTTGCTCCGAAAGGGTCTTGTTTTAAAGGGAACCTATGAAATCAGGTCAGCGTGTTATAGAGAAGGAGGAGTTAAGCAGATTGATATACAGTATAGCTTTGTGGAAAAGATTCAGTATACCTTGTAATTCATTCAAAATAAATTCTTTCTATATATATATATATATATATATGTTTGCAGTGATTCAAAATCTTATATGTATAAATGTTCATAAATAAAATAGCAGTCAGGACCACCCACTGAAACACTTTTGCTGATTTCAAAGTACAGGAATTGAAAAAGTTGCCCTGAATCTTCTCCCCAAAAACTAAATATCAGTTCACTCACCATCTCCTGACCGTTTACATGCTACCTAGAGAAAAGACACTATATTCAATCTGCTTAGGCAGATCTATAGATCGTGTACAACTCATTTTGTGGGAAGGACCCCTTAACCAGCAACATATTTTAGAACTAGACAGGAAAAAAAAGGAAAAAGTGGCTGCATCCTGAAAGACAAAATTCTAATTTTGTTGGTTCTATAATAACATTTTTATTATTAATAACAGGTAACCTGGCTGCTGTAATGTCCTTTACTCTGCACTGTGAATATCACATTTTTTATGATCTCATGAAGTTTCTGTTGATATTTAGTCAAGCCTGTAGCATGTTCCGTCCAATAAGCACAGAAGGCCTATAATGATTATTAAAGCAATGGTAATATAGTAGCAGTTCTTTTCTTCGGGGACAAAATCTGCACAGTTCTTCCCATAGTGGCAGGATAATAATGATTGTAAGAAAAGAACTTTGAGATTAAAAAGAATAATATTAATAATGCATGAGTTATAAAAGCTAGTAGGACATGCATTTATCTTATAACTAAAATATGCATAAGATGAAAAAAACAATCCAGTATTCATAATCCTTGTGCTTTTAGTATGTGCACAATCTTAAGAATTATTATAAATATACATACAGGTTCTTCTGTCTAACTTTTTATGCTTAGTAAGTGTGGACATTTTATATTATTGCACTATATTTAGTAAGGAGCTGAATAAATCCCCTAGCATTAAAGGGATTTACCCAATTATATTTTTTAATAATGCTGGGTGGGCCGGCGTTCAGGCAGGCGATCTGGCAGGCTGGTGTTCGGGATGGTGGGTGAATGTGCTGGAGTTCGGGCTTACCGCTGCGTTTGTGCGGACTGGCGTTTGGGCAGGCCGGAGTGCTGGTGGGCAGGCTGAAGTTTGGGATGTCACCCATTGCCCTATGAAAAAAGTTGCAGAAACAACGGCACTAAAACTTTAATGCATAAGGGTTATAAGTGAGACATATGGACTGTATACATATTTAGAAATACCTCTGTTTCGCAACAGTTCAGCAGTAGAGAAATATCCCCATCCTCAACCCACGGCTATGAATTCCTCTGCACTATGTATGAATCGACTGCCTGGACCTCAAAAGAAAGAGTAGGCTGATTCCTGCTTTCTTTGTGGTTGGGCAGTCATTTTCTAATGTCATAGGCATGTAAGTATTGCTCACCCGCTAATGACTAAAGCATTGGTTCCCTGCAAACAACACAGGCTCATGTGCATAAAGCCTTTCTTATTTATACTAAATAGTGAAATCCCACACACTCCTTAAATGGCAGATGTCAAGGAAGATAAGAATCAGGCAAGATGATATTCCATAGGCACCTCTATTTTATGCTTTGGAGATAAACCACTGCCTAAGGGGTTTCCTCCATCCATTACACATTCATTACAGATAAAGCTAAATGTACAGATAAAGCTTAAAGGGGTATTCCCATTTCAACAACTTTATGTTATTGTTTGTATTATGAAAAATTATACCATCTTCCAATATACTTTGGGCCACATTTATCACTTGTTTTTTCTGTTGTTTTTGCGCCTTTTCGTTTAGGCGCACCGTTTTTGCGCCATTTTTGCGATTAAACGTCAAATTAGCCGCGCAGCTAAAATAACCACCTTTCCCTCATCTATCGTTCAATTCCAGATGTTTTGCTGCGCCTAATGATATTCATCACGTGCGACTTTTGCATTTAGGCGCAAAAACGGGCGCAAAAACACTCCAGCTCGAAGGTGGCGTTATCTGAGAAGAAAGCACTGAGCCCCTTTGCAGAAGAGCTCATTTCTAGCAGCAGAGCTCAGCCAGACACTAGAACATATAATAGATACAAATAGATACATTACAGACAGGAGCTGCAGACTCTATTTACAGTTCATCACCTTCTATTTACAAAATATTCTGCAAAACGCTGAGCTCACAGCAAGAGCAAGAGAAGTTTGCACAAGTTTGCAGAATGTTGCAGATGCTACAAACAAGTGTCCCCCATGTAATTCTGCACAGTGTCTGAGGGGGATACTGTGCAGAATTACAGGGGTGCAGCAGGAGACCAGCATTGGGGGATCCCCTCCAGGAGAAGCCCCTGCTGAGGAGGTCACTGGGTGCTGGGTGTCACACACCTGGGTGCTGCTGTGAGTGTTATCTTCATTCTGGGCTGTGGGAGAAGCAGAGAGGAGCTTGTAGCAGGATCACATGTAAGTGCCCGAATCTAACATTGCGCCTAAACTGCGCCAAAACTGCGCCTAAACTGTGTTAAAGTAAAGTGATTAATAAGAGGCAGAAAATATACTTATCACAGATGGTTGTAGCTTGTGATAATTCTGGCAAAACAGTGCGCCCGAATTTAGGCGCAACTACTACACTTAGGCGCACAAAAGTGATAAATGTGGCCCTTTCTGTATCCACTATTCAATTTTCTGGATCTCTGCTTGCTGTCCTTCTATAGCAGTGGTGGCGAACCTATGGCACGGGTGCCAGAGGTGGCACTCAGAGCCCTCTCTATGGGCACCCTTGCTATCACACCAACGCAGAGTTCGCCAGACAGGACTCAAGGCCTCTTGCAGTCCCAGGCAGCCCAGGACCCTAGAAGGAAGTTACAATGATAATCCAAACTTGTACTCCTTCTTTCTACTGTATTGGTGTCCTCAGGTGCCTATACAATTTAAACATGTGACAGCGCAGGGACTAATAAGTTACTGCTTAAATTTTCGCATCGGCACTTTGCGAAAAATATGTGGGTTTTGGTTGTAGTTTGGGCACTCGGTGTCTAAAAGGTTTGCCACCCCTGTTCTATAGAAATCTTATAGGTTTACTTCCAGTGGACAGAAATGGTCACACAGGTGCATGGCTCATTAGTATCACAGAGAAGAATCAGAGTTGTGTTTTCTAATGAGCCATGCACCTGTGTGACCATGGACAGATTTCTATCCACAGAAAATAAACAATGAAGCTTTCTTTAGCAGAATAGCAAGCAGAGATCTAGAACACTGTGAGGAATTCATATAGAAATTATATTGTAAACTTTTCATTATTCAAACAATAACTTATTTGCTGAAATGGGAATACCCCTTTAAGCTTAATGTGCAAGTCGAATTTTGGGAGACAGCTAATGGCTGAGTTCAAGTCCCGGGGTCAACATCTGCAAAGTGTTTGATGTTCTCTCCATGCCTGGGTTTCCTCTGGATACTCCGGTTTCCTCCAATGCTCCAAAACATACTGGTAGATTGATTAGATTGTGAGGACAGGGACTGAATTGGCAAGCTCTGTTTAGTGCTGCATAATCTGTGTGCACTATATAAATATAGTAATTATTATTATATCAATAAAGGAATTATTACAACGTACATACATTTCACAGCTACCTTATGCATAAGGGGCTTTTGGGTGCATTTTAACACACATATCACTTTTGGTACCCCATACAAATTACAAGAAAATTACACAAAGAATTGGTGTTTAAACTGAAGCCAAAATACAATGCCATACAGATCCCTTAATTGACTGACCTTAAAGGGGTATTCCGGGAATATGAACATCTGATACAAAACCCCTTAATACTATAAATAAATCAATACAACAAAACTTAATGTCATTAGTCGCAAAATGGAGTTTAAATAGTTTGATTTTATGATTCACTAAATGTTATGGCCTCTCTAAAGTTATCACCAAGATGGCAGCCACTGGAAACTACAAGTCCCAAGATCCTTTAGTTCTCAGTAACTCCTCCTTCCTCTTATGCTCTGCTCCCAGTGATAATGTAACAGGTTTTCTTGCTCTGTTACCATAGTAATAATGTGTAAGTGCCATTACCAAAACACTGGCCATACTGGATGCACTGCAACCAACCAACTACAGCCAAACATAGTGATGATCACATGACCTGCCCAGGCAGCTGCAGGACATGTGATTTGGACATGTGACCAGCGGCCATCTTCTGTCCTGTATATGCTCTGCAACGGACCGCGCGGAGGAAATTAGTGGACTGATTAAAGGGCCAGGAGCATTTTAATTCTTCATTACAGTCTATGTAATCAGCATTTTCTGCTAAGGGGAGCAACATTTTAAATAAGAACTAATTACATATAAGCTTATATTTTAAGGACCCATTTGTATATGAATTATGCTGATTCCTGGAATACCCCTTTAATTAATTAATTTTTTTTTTTTGGGGAAACACCATTTAAAAATATTTTACTGTACTAATAAAAGTAGAAACATTTTCATTTTTGTGGTATTAGTTTTTGAGACTAAATTTATGCCTGGCAGGTCTTTTTGCACATTTTCAGTTTGAAACTCTGTACAGTGCAATATATTTGAATGATGTTTTCTAACCCCTATTCATAATTTGTAGATTTTTTCTTTCTGCATGTGCCATGGTATACCGTGTTTTTTTAAATTCATATTCCTGTGATTATTCCTTATTCCACCTTTGGGCTCTAGTCATGGTAAGTGTTAATGTGGGTAATACATCAATTTCTCAAATGCTAACTTGGTGGAATACAAGTTTTGTGATCGCTGTGGATTGTGCCTCTACAATGAATGTAAATGCAATGCTAGCAAACATTACACATTGCCAAAGCAGCAGGGAGGTGTGAAGGAATATAATAAGTTATTGAACAGACACATTTTGACTTACAGTATCTAAGACCCACTGAAAGTTTAGTTTATTATATTAAATCAGCATGATAATATTAAAAACATGTGATCAGACTAATTGCGCTTCTGATAGTGCTAGACTATATATGTATATATATTTTTTTAACTACAGGATGATATACAAGCCTGAAGTTCTAATCTACAGTTCTTTTTCACTAATTTAATGTTTTGCAGCAAAACTGTGATGGGGGCCACTTTCCATAAGCGTCACAAGATGAAATGTAAAACGTTGCCACTTTTCTCCATGCACAGGTGCAGCCAGGGCCTATTCTGGACTTTTTGTTGACTGTGGCAGGCATTAAAATCCTCCGCCCAGCAGCCCCTGATCATCTGCTATGTTCCATCGACTCACATAGACAACTTGCAGACCAATATTTAAAAAGCATTAACTAAAAAATGAATAACGCAGTGCCGCTGGCTCACTGAGATTCTGTGACTGACACATGCTGATGCTGTCTCACAAACGACTAGGTTAGTCACAGGCATTGGGAGAATATAATACAGGTAATGATCTGCTCCATCAGGAGGATGACTTTGCACATAGCAGTGCACTTTAGGAATGGCCACAACGGCTCCAACTCCTCACCAGGCCCTGGCAATGCACATGGAGAGTCACAAGCTCCCATCAGGCCCTGAAGATGAACATGGAGAGGGTCAGGACCAGGCAAGAAAGGACACTAGGAACGCAAGTCAAACCTTACCAGGTTTCAGATGTGCATGGGATCCTTAAAGGGGTATTCCCATGAAGACAAGTTTCTTAAATGTACTATGGATGACAAAAAAACACATTCTCTAATTCACTGTTATTAACAAAAATACTGAATTTTACAAATATATGTCCAACCTGTCTCTATCAGTCCAGGTGTACACAATTTCAGTTTCCCCTAGACACAACCCTGTAACTTCTCTTATGGTCGGGTGGCCATCTTGGATGAGATCGTTTAGCTGAGTTTCTGTCTGCTATGCTGTGACTGATTCACAGCCTGCCAGCACATGGTGAGCAGAGAGCGGCTGCAAACTACAAGCTACAAGGAGATAAGTAATCAGGGGGCAGGGGGATGCAGACATATAGCTGTCAGATGTAGCCGAGCCCAGAGTGTAACAGTGTAATGGTCTATCAGCCTCTGTGTAATCATCTCATCATCTCTGATCTGTCTCATCTCTCTATGTGTCAGTGTGTTAGTACAATGTCAGTAGCCAGATGAAAGTGCATATACACCTTGTACTCTGATAATCTAACCACATTGTCACCCCACAAAACTAGATGGATAATACAGTGATGTGTCTGTTAGAGAGGCCCCGCCCACACCCTGGGATTTTGGACTGAGCACCATAGAGAGTGATAGAAACTAAAACAGCAATAACTTTAAAATTGTAAAGTAAGGAGTTAAAATGATTGTGTTAACATCACTAGGGGATTGAAATGTGAGAATTTTCTTTCGTGGGAAAACCTGTTTAAGAAGACCACTACAACCAGGACACAACAAAGCACCAGGGCCCCAGCAGCAGAAGGCACCTAGCACAATTAGTGCATTGGCACCAGGCAGATCAAGCGTCCACTTCCACGTTGCATACTGAGACACCATGTTCCAGCCCCCCCCCCCTGCACCCTCCAATAAATTGGAGTGCCAGTATGTGATAGAATCCTGCACTTGACCAAGCTCACCATAGAGCCAATACCCGGCTACTCACAGTGGCTGCACAGGCACCGAGTTGCACAGCGTTACCAATTGATCAGTGTGTCAGTCATAGGCAGCGCCAGAATGTCGTCAAGGCACTGAGTCATCAGTGTCGTCATCACCTTTGAACTACCGGTACCACCCACTTGCACCCTCCATACAATGTTAATGCATTCTATTTTTTTACTGTCACCTTACTTTTAAATGTATGTTACTTGTAACCCATAAGCCTGAAAACTTTATTTGTGGACACTATGTCGTATTATGAACGTACATTTTGATTACACAGATATTTTTCAAAAGCATGGTTCAGCATGCTGCATGGAATTGTATTGCAGTATAGTACTTTAACCCTAGGGGGCCCGAAGTAATAGTAGAAAATAATAATAATAATAATAAAAATGAATTAATACCACCGCTTTAACACCAAGGTTGAAGCGCTCACCCCTCCTCTCTGCACATTTTTAGAATTTGGATCTCCATATTTACACATAAATAAATATGTATCTAGTCTATCGAAGATATTTTATTTACAACAACACTGGAGAGTATTGGGCTTTATTGTAATCAATCCAAAGTGTGGGTGTAAATGAATGAGAAATTAACTGCTGGTTCAACTGCAACGGAATTCTCATGCTGGAATGGAAAGTAATAAATCATGTTCCATATTTGACCCATATATTAACACTGCTGCATGACTCTAATAGTCAGCATTAATTCACAAAATTAATAGTGGGAAGGAGATCATTTTAAAGAAATCTGTTCAGTTCAGAAAATTAGTTGGAATATTCACTGGGAATAGAATTTTTTTGTTATTATAATGAAACAAAAAGTTCTCCTTGACCCTTTTATCTGACATGATTTTATAAAATTTACCTTAACTACTCATAGAAGTCGAGAAGAAAATAGTGATTGTTTACTGTCTGCACAATCAGGATATTAAATAATAGCATGTATCATATTAAAATGGATGAAGATAATTTATAGATGTAAAACTCCAATAAATTCAAAGAATTCTTTCTTATTGTATTTGCCAGCAAAAAGGGGTAGGGGATAATAATCCATGACACTAAGCCCCACACCCTAGATGATGACTCTTAATTGGGCTTTCATTTAAAAAAAGAGGATGTTCGAATATAATAATATATAACAGAAAGTAGTCTTCATTACATATATACATAACCTTTAAAAAAGCATCAGAAAAGCGAGTGTGGGAGCTTGGTGGCGAGTGTGCATTGATCCGAAGTGTGTGCAGTGTCCTAAGTGTGACTTACGTTTAAGGGAAGGAGTACTTTTTGGATCCAGTAACAGATAGATAAGTGCATCTACATTTTTATTTCCTGATATTCATTGTGTGAGTTTTATTGCAACCAAGTAGATCTGAAGGTATTTTTAATTGCATAATCTGTATATTGTGTGGGGGGTATAGGAAGGCATTCACCTTGCTTATCTAGACAGTATAGTCACAGGTGCTGCCTAATTGATAGTGGGGTGTGGCTATCTAATTAGCAGCCTTTATATACTTCTGTGGTCAGTTTGTTTGGTGGTTTGCAGCCAGATCTTGTTGCAGTGAGCTCTGCAGAGTTTTGTGGCATATAACCTTTAAAAAAGCATCAGAAAAACGAGTGTGGGAGCTTGGTGGCGAGTGGGCATTGATCCGAAGTGTGTGCAGTGTCCTAAGTGTGACTTACGATTAAGGGACTTAAGTTTGAGGGACTTTAGCAGGTAAATGCTGTATTTTGTGTTACTTTGACTGTAAATTCTTCTTTCCTAGGGCCGAAAATTTAAAGGGCCAGTGCACCGCTAATTGGTGCACTGGCTGAACACCTCACCTTTAAGAATCCTTCCTCTTCCTGTGTCCCCTGCCATATCTTTGTGCCTCATAGCCTTAGAGAAAGCTTCCAAGCGAGTACTCCTGCGTTCCTGTGTATTCCTGTATTCCTGCGTTCCTGTGTGTTCTCGCTCCTGTTACCCGAGTTCCTCCATGTGCCTGTGTTCCCTTCCCACCTGCCTGGACCTCCTGTTGCTGACCCCGGACTTGGACTTGACGTTGCATCTCTGCCGCCTGCCCTGACCCTGTGCCTGGACCTGACTACGAGATTGTCATCCGCTAAGGTACCTAGACCTCGGCTGCCACCACGGGCTGGTCACACCTGGTATCCTTAGTGGTATCCTGCCGCAGCAAGTCCAACCCGCTTTGCGGCGGGCTCTGGTGAATACCGGGTGCCGCTAGGCTCCGGTCTCCGGGGTTGGCTAGTTCCATCTCCCGCAGTGGTCCAGAGGATCCACTGATCCTAACAGTAAGATCCTCCCATGGATCCCGCCGAGGTTCCGCTTCCCACTCGACCAAACTTTGCCGCCATAGTGGTCCAGCAATCCCGGGAGATTGCCGCGATTCACTAAGGTTATGCGTCCAATTTCCTGCATGTGTCGCTTCCGCGCTGAGATCCGCCGGAGTTCACCTTCTTCTTCATGGTGCATGTGAGTGCTTGATCTTGTGACACAATTTCGTTTTTAAAATCCGTGGTTTGTCCGAATCCGTCGGATTGTCCAATGCCCCCCCCAATTGTGTGCGCCAAAAACCGATCGTGTGCGCCAAAAACCCGGAGTACTTCAGGGAAAATCGGAAATATTCAGGAAATCCAACAGAATCGTAAATGAGCCACAATATGTATAGCCTAGGGCATATGGGGCAACTTTGGCGATGTTTTTTATAGTGTAGTCTGGGATTTAAATTTTTTTTTATCGGGGAATATTAATGTTTATTTTTTAATAATTATATACACTATGTATAGGTCAAAAAAGACCCCTGGGGAACATTTTCACAATTTTTTTCCTCTTTTTCAATTTCTGGTTTTCACCTGTAACTGGGGCATCAGTACGAGCCCCAATTACCGAGGGAAACCAGCGCAGATGCACCTCAAAATGATTGTGTGCGGCAAAATCACCTATTAAATACTTCTCCAAGCCATGAAATCCCCAAAAACAGTCCAACAAAAGTGCGCTCCATGACCCTAATTTTTGCTGCTTAAAAGGCACTAGGTTTTATTTTCAGGTGATTTCCATGAACAAGAATTTATATTTATTGTTAGACAAAAAAAATAACATTCATTAGTGTACTTTAGTCATGTCATAATTATCAGCAGCGTAACCATCAAGTTCCATCAAGAAAAGCTCTCCATTTGTATTACAATCAGTGGCCCCAATCTAAAAAAAAATAGCACTAGATCTCATTTTCAGGAGGTGGGGGTGCCTTATTTTAAGGGAAATGTGTGGAACATGGAGAGATAGCTCTGTTACATCATTGGGCAATGTCACGGGTGCTCCCGCGATTCCTGTCTCGGTTCGCGGGCGCATCTGTGCTCCCCCATGTGCCCCCGCTGCAACCCGGTCTCCTTACTCACCTCTCCCAGCTCCTGCTCTTCCCCGGACTGCCGTGCGTGCGCGTCCCCGCCTCCTGCAGAAAATTTAAAGGGCCAGCGCACTGCTAATTGGTGCACTGGCTGAAAACCTCACCTTTAAGAATCCTGCCTCTTCCTGTGTCCCCTGCCGGATCTTTGTGCCTCATAGCCTTAGAGAAAGCTTCCAAGTGAGTATTCCTGCGTTCCTGTGTATTCCTGCGTTCCTGTGTGTTCCCGCTCCTGAGTCCTGTGTTGCCGTGTTACCCGAGTTCCTCCGTGTTGCTGTGTTCCGTGTGTCTGTGTTCCCGTTCCCACCTGCCTGGACCTCCTGTTGCTGACCCCGGACTTGGACTTGACCTTGCATCTCTGCCGCCTGCCCTGACCCTGTGCCTGGACCTGACTACGAGATTGTCATCCGCTAAGGTACCTCGACCTCGGCTGCCACCACGGGCTGGGAACGACCTAGTGGTATCCTGCCGCAGCAAGTCCAACCCGCTTTGCGGCGGGCTCTGGTGAATACCAGGTGCCGCTGGGCTCCGGTCCTGGTTGTTGGCTAGTTCCATCTCCCCCAGTGGTCCAGAGGACCCACTGATCCTAACAGTAAGATCCGGCCATGGATCCGGCCAAGGTTCCGCTTCCCACTCGACCAAACTTTGCCGCCATAGTGGTCCAGCAATCCCGGGAGATTGCCGCTCAACGCGAACAGCTGGATCAAGTCACCACCATGCTGCAACAGCTGCTAGCCGCCCAGCAACAGCAACAGGTTCCCGTGTCTGCTCCTGTGGCTCCTGTAACCCCGGTCTGCCTTCCTGCTGCTGAACCATGACTACGGCTGTCTATGCCCAGCAAATTTGACGGAGACCCCAAACAGTGCAGGGGTTTTATTACTCAATGCTCTCTACAAATAGAACTTATGCCTTCGCAATTTGTCACGGAGCGTTCCAAAGTGGGCCACTCCTCTTTGGGACAGAGGCGACCCGGTCACGGCTACTCACGTGGCTTTTCTGGTGGAGTTCCGGGCCGTTTTTGAGGAACCAGCACGGGCTTCTTCTGCCGAGACTGCGTTGTTGAACCTGCACCAAGGCAACTCATCTGTGGGAGAGTATGCTGTTCAGTTCCGCACCCTGGCCTCTGAACTTGCCTGGAACGATGCAGATCTCATCGCCACCTTTAAGAAAGGACTCTCGCCGCAGGTCAAAGATGCGCTGGCGGCTCGGGATCTACCGTCAACTCTGGGTGGTCTCATCACACTGGCCACTCGGATTGATGTCCGGTTTAAGGAACGCGCCGAGGAACTTAGCACCTAGGGCTCTTGGGAGAAGCGTCCCTAGGTGTGTGCCAAGCCACGTCTGATTATTCCTGTGCTCCTCAGCGTAGACACCGGCACCCAGATCCAAGTTTCTGCTTACCTGGATTCAGGCTCTACAGCGAACTTTATGGACGCAGTCCTGGTCTCCCGGCATCACTTCCCAGTGGTTCGTCTTGAGAAAACATTGTCCATTGCCTCAGTCAGTGGCCAGATTCTTTCCATGCCCATGCGGTTTCGCACGGAATCCCAGCTTCTGCAAGTTGGAGCCTTACATAAAGAAAGACTTTGTTTTTTTGTACTACCCCAAAGCACTTCCACCCTCCTGTTTGGTCTCCCCTAGTTGCAGCAACATGCACCTGTGCTGGACTGGTCCTCTGGGGAGATTCTCTGTTGGGGTCCGGCTTGTTCTTCTCATTGTATGGAGATCCCTCGTCCGCTCCCTGTCTGGACTTCCACCTTGTCTCCCAAGCCCCTGGAGGGGCTCTCTGCTCCATACTTGGATTTTGTAGATGTGTTCTCCAAAAAACAGGCTGAGACTCTTCCTCCACATCGTCCCTACAATTGCCCCATCGACTTGCTGCCCGGCTCCTCCATGGGGTCGGGTGTACCTGCTCTCGGTACCCGAAACAGCCGCCATGTCTGAATATATTAAGGAAAATCTGCAAAGAGGTTTCATACGTAAATCCTCCTCTCCATCTCTTCTTCCAGCACATCTTCCGGCTTCATGGCCTTCCCCGGCACACCGTTTCTGATCGAGGTGTTCAGTTCATGTCCAAGTTCAGGAGATCTCTGTGCAACCAGCTGCAAGTGAAATTGGACTTTTCCTCTGCCTATCATCCTCAGTCCAGCGGCCAAGTAGAGAGGGTGAATCAGACTTTGGGGTGCTATCTCCGCCACTTTGTGTCCGCTCGTCAGGACGACTGGGCTTCCCTTTTACCATGGGCGGAGTTTTCCTACAATTCCCTGGACTCCACTGCACAAGTCCTGAAATAATCCCAATTACTGCAAACTGCCTGTAATGTGCGATTATTTCCCCCTCCACACCAATATTCTTGCGGTCGGATGAGGAATGTGCCTCATTCTTTATAATTTTTTTTATCTTTGTTTCCATCATGGGAGGGGAGTGGGTCTTTCATCATATGCCAGAGCACGGCCCATATTTTTCAAAACTAGAACAAACTGCACTATGTACAGTTTTTCTGTGGATTGTGCAGAGTGTGCCAGATTATTGAATACTGGTGCACATTCTTCATTAATCGGGTACACCCTGCACTGCTCTGGAAGTCTGCACCATTTTTTTTGGGGCACTTTGTTCATTCTGCAGAATTGTAGTGCACTTCAGTAATAAATACATGTGCCGCAAACTCTGACTAAGCTTTAACATGCCTTGTTTTTCTGTCTTGTCGGACACAAAACTGGCGGAGACACTTTATAAATACATGTGCAAGCAGTTTGCATGTTCTTTTCAGTGCAAAGTCGGACAAAAAACTGGCGCAAACACTTTAATGAATGTGGCCCATTATGTACCATTATAAAGACGAAATCATTGTTATCTGTGCTCTACAGTGCCTACAAGTAGTATTCAATGGTCTCCGTTCCAGACGAGCACGTAAAATACTTTCAAAGTGTCATGTCAAGGCTCGTTTACAGTTTGCTCATGATCACTTGGAGGACTCTGAGACAGACTGGTTCAAGGTTCTCTGGTCTGATGAGACCAAGATCGAGATCTTTGGTGCCAACCACACACGTGACGTTTGTAAACTGGATGGCACTGCATACGACTGCATACGAATACCATCCCTACAGTCAAGCATGGTGGTGGCAGCATCATGCTGTGGGGCTGCTTCTCAGCCAAGGGGCCTGGCCATCTGGTCCGCTTCCATGGGAAGATGGATAGCACGGCCTACTTGGAGATTTTGGCCAAGAACATCCGCTCCTCCATCAAGGATCTTAAGATGCATCGTCATTTCATCTTCCAACAAGACAACGACCCAAACCACACAGCCAAGAAAACCAAGGCCTGGTTCAAGAGGGAAAAATCAAGGTGTTGCAGTGACCTAGTCAGTCTCCTGACCTTAACCCAATTGAAAACTTGTGGAAGGACCAATTTCACCTCAAGTGGGTTGCAGAGAGAACACCAGAATTTACAGACGAACTGAACCCCACGGTCAGAGATGATGTGCTGGGGAACTCCATGGAGTCCGAAGATGTGACGAAAGAGCAGATTGCAGACCTGGCACGAGAACAATGTGGGACAAAAATGGTCAGTCACCACCCAGATGACGGTATTGCCTGATAAAGATGGCATATCTGTGATAAAATCCATGGCCAGATGAGTCCACGGACAGCTGGTATTGGCAACAGCAGAAGACCAGCAAGCTTGAGACATGATGGCTTATTCCGGGCACAGGAAGCCACAAAGGATCGCTCCGTGACAAATTGGGTAGGCATGAATTCTATGTGCAGGGAGCACTGGGTTATAAAGCCCCTGCACGGCTTGGGATCTCCATCATACTTGCCGGCATTGAGAGTCGTAGCCTGGGTTCAGTGGCAGAAGTCGCAATAGCAGCCTGCAGCTAGCAGCTGCTGCAGCATGGCGGTGACTTGCTCCAGCTGTTTGCGCTGTGCGGCAATCTGCCGGGATTGGTGGACCATGATGGTGGCAAGATCGGGCCGTCTGGTAAGCGGAACCTTGGCGGGATCCATGTCCAGATCTTACTGTCAGGATTCGGGATGCGTGAATCCAGTGGACCACCGCAGGAGGTGGTACTAGCCGACACCTGAGACCAGAGTGTAAGAGAAACCTGGTATTCACCAGAGTCATCCGCAAAACGGAATGGACTAGCGGCGGCAGGGTACCAGCAGGTCGTTCCACAGGTGCGACTAGTCCGCGGTGGCAGCCGAGGTACCTTAGCAGGAGACAGTCTCGTGGTCAGGTCCAGGCACAAGGTCAGGCCAGGTGACAGAGATAAAACGTCAAGTCCAAAGGGTCAGCAACGGGAGGTCCAGGCAGATGGGAATGGGAACAAAGGCACATGGGACACAGGAACTCAGGGGCAGCAACACACGGGAGCAGGAACGCAGGATACACAAGAACACACAGGAATGCAGAGGTACATGGGTGCGCCCACGATCCAAGACAATGTCATATAGGGACTTTCACTGTATTTATATCTGCTGAGAGTGTTTCATAAGAAAAAGAGTATATAAAGAGTATTAAAGTATACTAATACAGCTCACAAAATATAACTCAGAAATATTGGGTACTTTTGGTGATGGACATTCATGTTTTCTTGTTTACAGTACCGTTGTCAGTAAAATCTCTGCAGATAAGTAACGTCACCTCATATTCTGTGTCTCTGACATGGGATAAACCTGATGAGTATAAGACGTCTTACAGCTACAGAGTCCAGACCAATGTCTCCTCATCAGCCACAATGTTATATAATACAATAGTGACAAGTGAATCAGCTACAATAAGGACTCTGACCCCAGGAGAAACATATACATTCCTGGTATATACAAGAGCTGCTGATGGCAAAACTGAGTCAGACCCGATGTCATATGCTGTCTGCTTTGGTGAGTATAGAATAAAAGTCAGATTTATTTTTACCAAAACCATGTGATGTAAAACGACTCATTTCTTAAGAAATAAGTTATAAATAATGCTGCTATTAAAAATGCAACACATAAATTGAGTGCTTTATCAATGTAAAGTCTGTAAGAAAGTTGCACAAGTTTTCATTTGTACAATGACTGCCCTTCATTAAGATAACACTGGAAACTCCCCTTAATACCATCCTGTTATTACACCTTATGTAATATCCATTCCATATATTTCATATCTTTTCATTGTATACTTATATTTTGTATTTAGCTCCTGCGCAGTTTGTTCCCTCACTGAACAAGTCGGTCAATGTTCTTGGAGTCACATGGCAGTGGCAAGACAATAGTGTGGATAATTATATTGTCATTATTAAGGACAGTCAGAAGACAAATATTACTACTATTACTACTAATACTACACAAGTGACTATCACAGGATTACTACCAGGCAGAGAATATTCAGTCACTCTACAGACAAACAGTTTGACTTGCTCCTGGGGATCTATATTGACAGCGGCCACATGTGAGTATGTATTTCAGCTCCACAGGTTATTGACTGTTGTGTATTTTAATAGTTCTTAATATGTATTTTTGATTCACAGATCCCACTGATGTCAGAAATATCAGCTTTCAAACAATAGGAACTAATAACATGACATTATCTTGGATGGAGCCAGTAAATATGACTGGTGTGGATAAGACATATAATATAAGATATGGGAATTCTTCAGGCACTTGGACTGTGACAAGTAACACAACAAGTGTCACCCTCCAGGACCTGACATCAGGGACTAATTACACCATCACTGTGGTCACAGTCGGAGTCCGGGGGTATCAGAGCTCACCTGTGAGCACATCTGTCTATACAAGTAGGTTACTTTCCACATACACAATGGGGCTCATTTACTAAGGGTCCGCAGGCCGCATTTTCATCGGATTTCCCGACGATTTACGTGTTGTGCCGCATTTAACAGGAATTTTTGGCACACGCAATCGGATTTTGGTGCAATTGTGCCGACTTTCATGCGACGCAAATCAGGGGGCTTGGCCGGCGGACAACCAGACGGATTCGGGACTATGCGCGGGATTTAAAATTCAAATTGTGTCGCAAGACACGCACTTACAAGCACCGGGAAGAAGAAGGTGAACTCCAGCGGACCTCAGTGGGGAATCAACGGATGCAGGAAATTGGGCGCACGAGCTACGCGAATCGCGCCGGACTTCATCTTCATCGGACTGCCCCATTGTTACTAAACTTGAAAAACTGCAGTCACACAGTGCGGTTTTGAAATTTTTTTATTTTTATAAGTTATTGCACTCAAAATTATGTGAAAGACCTGTGTGAATACACCCATTTGTAGTCAACATATACTGTAATAAAAAAGTAGTAACTGCATTAGCATATTTTTGTTTCCTGATTCACGCAGACTAATAGAATTAAGAACCACACAGTTTCTGTATGATCATCTCAAGGACCAGTTCAATAGGTGTGAAAAACCTTTTTTAAAAAGCTTACTGCCACATAAACACTTGTCTTGTATAATGAAATTCTAATTTTTATACAAGTTTTACAGCTTTTTCTTTAACTACAGGAAGCTTAAGTGTGGCAGACTCCCTTCTCATATTATGGATAGTTGGATAGTTGCAACATCCCCCACAGGGGCCCAACCTTTTTGATGGCTGTGGGAAGCCTTGGTCCTGGATACTGGAGTGGCTGGCTAGTGCGGCCTAGCACACGCAGCTGATCATGGGGCTTTCTATCAGGAGCAGAGGCCTTGTGCACAGCCTGGCAGGTCTACATCCGGTGGTGTGTGCAAGAAAATGGAGGGTGAGGCTGACAGAGTAGGTTTCTCCCTGGGGCAACCCCAGTGTGTGAATATGGATCCCTGGTGATTGAGGACAGGGAGCCCTTGGTGGTGTACAGCCTGATCCAGGGATCACTCAGAGGAACATTGGTGAAGTATAACTTACAGTTATTTATTGGAATAGGGAACGGCCTTAACAGCAGTAAAACTTCAGCTGGATGGATGTAGCCGCTTGGAGTTCAGGTCCTGAGGAAGGTGTACGTGCAGCCTGGTAAATAGCGTCAGGCTGGGCAAGGAATGTTGTATTGGGGTTCTTGTAGTGTAGCTCTGCTTTGGATCTGGTCTCCTGCAGGAGAAGGTGTCAGGGCAGCTTGCCTCAGACACCTCCGTTTAAAGTGCTGACTTTCTGGACTGCCCTTCTGGTCCAAGACCTCTGAGAAAGAATCACCAGAATGACCTTGAGCTTTCCAGTGACAAGGGACTTTATAAACTGCAATTGTGAGCTGGATGCTCCCTTGTCCAACCAGCTTGATCCTACTATTACAGTAATATAAAGGATACAATTGGAAAGTGAGATTAACCCTTGCCTTCCAAGAAGAGACTTACAGCTGCATTCTAGATTTCATGCTGGAGACTTCCTAGTGAGGTGATCAGGCCCCCATGAAGCTCCTAACATGGAGAGAAATTAGATTCACACCTTTAACCCTTTGTGACTTTTCACTGTGACTTTTGCTGTTGTTATTCAAGTTTGCCTTTGTTAGATCTGGTTTCAAGTCTCAAGTCGACCATGGCAGGGTCAGGGTAGCAGACTCACTGTACCACTTCGGATGATGACGTAAGCCGACACCTGACAGCGGAGTCTAAGTGGCACCTGGTTTTCACCAGAGCCCACCGCAAAGCGTGTTGGACTTGCTGCGGCAGGGTATCACCAGGTTGCTCCACAGGCGTGACTTTGCCCACGGTGGTGGCCAAGGTAATCCGGGACTGGCAAAAGGTCAGCATAGGCAGCACGGGATCATAGTCAGTAGCGGAGCAGAAGGTCAGGGCAGGTAGCAGGGAAGCGAGGTCAGCACAATGGGAAATCAGGATAAACGCACAGGGAATACAACTTTCTCTGAGGCATAGAAGCACTAAGATCTGGTAGGAGTGACAGGAAGAGGCAGGCCATTTATTAGATCAGCGAATGGCCAGCGCCAATTATTGGCGCCCTGGCCCTTTAAATTTCAGAGCGCTGCCGCGCATGTACCCTAGGAGGCAGAGCGTAGGAAGGAGGGGGAGTCAGCCCCTCGTGGCCGTACTGAGGCACAGGGAGGTACAACCCTGCACCTGCGACCCAGGACATGCACTTTCTGTGAACTCCTCGGACCTGGTAAATAAATGTGCCCCATAAAGAAACATATAATGCAAAAAAAAGTCTAAATCATACCACAAATCCCACATT
Organism: Engystomops pustulosus; assembly: GCA_019512145.1. Lineage (NCBI taxonomy): Eukaryota > Metazoa > Chordata > Amphibia > Anura > Leptodactylidae > Engystomops > Engystomops pustulosus. The sequence continues at coordinate 70,835,730 of CM033642.1, forward strand.
TATAGGATCAATGCCTCCGTTATAACCTGTAGATTTACAGAAGATTATTATTGAACACGCACAAAAAAACATTAAAAACACACCAAAAAAATTATTTTTTATCTATTTTCATCCCAAAAGAATGCAATAAAAAGTGATCAAAGAAAACATATGTACTTCAGAGTAATATTGTTGCAAAGTGCAACATGTCCCGTAAAAAACAAGACATCAATCAGCTCCGTAGTTAAAAAAAAAGTAAAAATGCAAGAATGATAGATTTTTCTCTAGATTAGGGTTTTATTTGGCAAATTTAGTAAAACATAAGAAAAAATATGCAAGTATGGTATCTCCGTAATCGTATCGACCCATAGAATAAAGATAAAATGATTATTAGGATATACGGTGAACACGAAAAAAAAAGTAAAAAACCCAGTACAGAATTGATTCTTTTCTACTCCTGTCCTCATAAAAAAAGTTCATAAATTTTCAACAATAGGAGATACCAACCCCAAAATGGTAACACTGGAAAAAGCATCTCATCCCACAAAAAACATGCTGTCACATGGCCCCAAAACGTAAAACGTAAAGAAGAAACTAAAATCCTGGCAGTTGCACGGCGCTCCTTCCCTTCTGCGCCTCGCTGTGTGCCCATAAAACAAGTAACTGTCACATATCGGAGGGTCCCTGTCCTCGGGAGAAATTGCATAACAGATGGTTGCTTTTCTATTTTCATCTTTTGGAAATGTGTACATTTTAGGGCTAAATGAACGTATAACTGACAAAATTTGACCCATCTAAATTTCACTTCCATTTTGATTCCATTACTGTGATGATTTCAAGAGGGTAATAATCTTCCTAAAAGCTGTTTCTGATAGTTTTGTGGGGTGCAGATTTTAGGGGGGTTTAAATGTAAAATGTTTAAAATTTCATTAAAAGCAGAAATTATCCCCAAAATTGCTAATTCTGAAAATACAGAAAACCGATTTTCGATTTGTAAGCCGAGTGACATCAAAATAAATTATCCAGACATTTCAAAAATTATGAAAATGTAAAGTAGACAAATGGGAAATGTTATTCAGAAACATATTTAGGTGGTAAATCTATCTGCCTGAAAACACAATGGGGGTCATTTACTAAGGGCCCGATTCGCGTTTTCCCGACGTGTTACCCGAATATTCCCGATTTGCGTCGACTTTCCCTTTATTGCCCCGGGATTTGGCGCACGCGATCGAATTTTGGCGCATCGGCGCTGGCTTGCACGCGACGGAAATCGGGGGGGCATGGCCGAACGAAAATCCGACGGATTCGGAAAACCCACCGCATTTAAAACAAAAAAAGTGTCGCTTGGGACGCGCTTACCTTCATTTGGTCCGGCCCGGTAAATTCCAGTGCCGGCCCGGACGTCGGAGGAACTGCCTTAGTGAATCCCGGCCGGACCCGAATCCACCACAGAGAGCGCGCCGCTGGATCGCGAACGGACCAGGTAAGTAAATCTGCCCCAATGATTCAGTTCAATTTTGAAAATTTTTTAAAAAAATTTATAACTTTTTATCTTTTTTTATAAATAAACGAAAAACCTATCAACCATAATTTACTACTAAATTGAAGTACAACATGTGAGGAAAAAACAATCTCATAATCGCTTTGGTAAGCAACAGTATTTAAAAGTTATAACCATATAAGGTGACGCATGTCAGAATACAAAAAATGGGGCCTGTCACGGGTGCTCCCCCGTGCCCCTCTTGTCCCACCAGCGCAACGCCCATGCCACAAACCTTTCCTTGTTCCTCTCCCGGCCACGGTGGCTGTGTGTCATCCCTGACTCCCAGGCTGCGCGCATGCCGGCTCGAAGGGTGTCTGATTGGTGATGGCCATTTCAGGATATAGCTAAAAGCCAACCTCTTTCAGTATTCCCTGCCTGATCTTCGTACTCTATGCCGTTGAGAAAACTAGTGACCCTGCCTATGTATCGTTTTCCCGTTGTGACCCCGGTTCTCTATTTGACTTTGATCCTGTTCAACCTGCTCTGACCTGTTGCTTCACCCCCAACTCCGTCCCAAGCTGCCCGTCCTGACTTCCTGCCTGTCCCGGACTACAATCCTGCTTAACGTTAGCTTAACCATGCCTTGGATGTCACGTCAGACAAAGTCGCACATGTGGAATGACCTGGTGGAACCACGCCGCAGCATGTCCAACCCACTTTGCTAGCTCTGCTGTTATCTTATGTCATCTTCCGCAGTAGCCCAGTATGTCTACTACCCCTGGGGCCTGACAGGGCCGAGCCTTAACCTCTTCTACCAAGGCCATTTTTTGTTTTTGCGTTTTCATTTTTCACTCCCCACCTTCAAAAATCTAACTTTTTTATTTTTCCATGTACAGAGCTGTGTGATGTCTTGTTTTCTGTGTTAAAAATTGCACTTCATATTGATGGTATTGAATATTCCATGCCGTGGACTAGGAAGCGGGAAAAAAATTCCAAATGCAGTGAAATAACACATTTGTGCTGTTTTCTTGTGGGGGTGGATTTTAGTGATTTCACTGAGCGCCCAAAATGACCATGGCTTGTATCAAGGGGCTTCAGATTGCTGGATTGGCTGTACAGTACCAGGCTGTACCAATCCAGCAACATGCCTGGGTCTCTCAAACTAAAACTATGGGGCAAATTTACTTACCCGTCCGGAGGAGTTCACAGAAAGTGCATTGTCGGATGATAATGCGCTGTGCCGTGATTCTCTAAGATCGTGCATCCGATATCCTGCATGTGTCGCTTCCCCGCTCAGGTCCCCGGAGTTCACCTTCTTCTTCATGGTGCATGTAAGTGCATTGTCTTGCAACATAATATGAAAGTTGAATCCCACATTCAGTCCAAATCAGTTGGATCATCCGATGGCATGCCCCCCCAATTTCTGTTGCATGGAAGCCGGTGCAGCTGCGCCAAATTCCAACCATGTGTGACACAATGCCAGCGCAGTTAAATACCTGTCAAAGCTGTGCAATCCCCGAATGAAAGTACAATCCACGGTCCTTGGTAAATGAGCCCCTATGGGTCCACTCATCTTTAGTCTAGACTAGAGTATGCAGTTGCTGCTACTTCTGCTGTGTGATGCTCCGAAGTGGGCAGCTGCAGGCATTAGTCCAACAGAGAGATAGCAGAGGTACAATGGTGAAAAGGGGGCAGCTGTTCCTGTGCCAGCTGCACACAACAGGTTCCTAAGTCCACCACTGGGACTAGGGATAAGCAGCTTCTTTTAATGTCTTCGGGGCAGCAGCTTACAGCGAGCCCGTTCATGTTTTCCTATGCATGCCACTTGCGACCGCAACTAAAGCCGAGCATCTGGCAGGTTGCTTTATTTATCTACAAATCCCTCTGAAGAGTCTATTTTGACGAAACGCGTCAGGGTATACAGTGTTTTTTAGGGGGCATGCTTTGACTTTACAGGGTCAGTTGTGGACTGTCCTTGTAAGGGCAGGAGTCAATTGGGGTACTATAGGGACAGATGTCCACTCGTCACCCCTAACCTCCGGCCCGAATGATCCTTTTGGCGTCAGAATAACGGTAAGAGTGTTATTGTTTCTGATATTGACGTCCAAATTCACATTGAGACCTGTGAGGATACGGCACTCAATAAGGTTTAAATTGTTTTGTCTTTTTTTTTTCCTTACATCATACCAATAGCACATGTTACTTTGGTGCGGTTTTATGTGTACTAAATAAAAGTTACATTTTAGCATAATTCTACTCCTATATACCCCTATTTAGCTTGTTTTCTGAAAAGGGGGCATGGACAAAGTTAATTGCGGATCGTACCTCCTGCCACCAGGGACAGCGGGATAACCCTAGGACAGTGATGGCGAACCTATGGCACTGGTGCCAGAGGTGGCACTCAGAGCCCTTTCTGTGGGCACTCAGGCCATCACCAGAGATGACTCCAGGTATCTTCCTGCAGTCCCAGACAGCCCAGGACTTGCTGTGCACAGAGCTATTTTAAAGTGACAGCTGTACCTGGGAGCATTTTCTCCTTTATTGCTGTCCTCAGGAGCTGGTATAAATGAAAACTGTGACAGAGAAGGGAGTATAAATCACAAATTACATTTCTGTGTTGGCACTTTGCGATAAATAAGCGGGTCTTTGTTGTAGTTTGGGCACTCGGTCTCTAAAAGGTTTGCCATCACTGCCCTAGGATCTACACTATCCCACTAAATCCAGGATGATTTAGAGGTATAGCTAAGGTAAAGCAGGCAGATGCATATTTTTTTTATCTGATATATGTATATGAGGACTTTTTTTTGTGTGGAAAGAGCTGCATTTCCAATGGCTACAATTTTAGGGTAAAATGAAAGACAACAATTTTAAACATTTCTGCGGGGTATTCCACCATTTATTTGCTAAAATTATACTGGAGGTCAATGCAATTATCATACACCAAATATGTAATGATTCTATTTCCTTAGAAAAAAAAACTTTTCTAAGAATTTGTTTTTGTGCCACATTCTGAAAGCCATAACTTTATTATTTTTTTTATTTTTAATTTACAATTTGTTTTACATGATATATAACTTGGTGAAAAGGATGATTTTTATTGATGTTTTTAATTTTTATTATTTATAATATTTTAATTATTTTATACATTTTTGTCATTTTTTTACCATCCCGCTAGGGGACTTGATACCTTAATACACTGCAATACCTTTGTACTTCACTGTATTATAACTACATTTTTCACTGACAGTAAGCCCCTGGCCTAAATGGATTCCACAGTTGACATCCCCCAAGGCCTTGATCAGACCCCCAGCTGCCGTGTTACCCCAGAGGAACCCCAAATTTGCATTGCAGGGGGCAGTGGAGGATACAGTGGGGACAGTTAATTGTGTCCGTTTTTTAAATCTTTTCTTGTTTATAGAGCCAATGCCAGTGAAATCTCTGCAAATCAGCGGTATGACCTCGTCTTCTGTGTCTCTGACGTGGAGTAAACCTGATGAGTATAAGACGTCTTACAGCTACAGAGTCCAGACCAATGTCTCCTCATCAGCCACAATGTTATATAATACAACAGTGACAAGTGAATCAGCTACAATAAGTAAAATAGAGTGGGGGTCATATACATTCCTGGTATATACAACAGTTGCGGATAGCATGACTGAATCGGAGCCGGTGTTGTATAATTTCTGCTTTGGTGAGTATAGATTGATGGTCTCAGATATTTTATACCAATACCAGGCTTTAACCAAGTAGTTATAGACAGCTCAGGGCATATTTCAATATTAAAAATATACTGCACAAATGTCTTTATAATAAATAATCAATACCTTAACGTGATGTGAATATGAGAGCGTAAAAAAGCTCATAAATTTCTTTTGTTATAAATGATAAATAATGTTGCTATTAACAGATACAACAAAATTGTAAAGTCTGTGAGAAAATTGTACAATGACATATAACACTGGAAACCCCCTTTAAGACCATCCTGTTATTACAGCTTATCCATTCCATATACAGGCGGTCCCCTACTTAAGGACACCCGACTTACAGACAACCCATAGTTACAGACAGACCACTCTGACCTCTTGTGAAGCTTTCTGAATGCTTTACTATAGTCCCAGATTGCAATGATCATCTGTAAGATGTCTATAATGAAGCTTTATTGATAATCCTTGGTCCCATTACAGCAAAAAATGTTTAAACTCCAATTGTCACTGGGGCCAAAAATTTTTTTGTCTGGATCTACAATTATAAAATATACAGTTTCGACTTACATACAAATTCAACTTAAGAACAAACCTCCGGACCCTATCTTGTACGTAACCCGGGGACTGCCTGTATTTCATATATTTGGCTTGTGTGTGTGTATACAGTGCCTACAAGTAGTATTCAACTCCCTGCAGATTTAGCAAGTTTGATATGTTGCTCAGTTAAATTTTAATAAATTTTAAACATAAAAGTTTGGGTCAATTATTATTCAACCCCTCAAACCACCAGAATTCTGTTTGGTCCCCCTAAAGTATTAAGAAGTAGTTCAGGCACAAAGAACAATGAGCTTCACATGTTTGGATTAATTATCTGTTTTTCCAGCCTTTTCTGACTATTTAAGACCCTCCCCAAACTTGTGAACAGCCTCATACATGGTCAACATGGGAAAGACAAAGGAGCATTCCAAGGCCATTAGAGACAAGATCGTGGAGGGTCACAAGGCTGACAGGGGGTACAAAACCCTTTCCAAGGAGTTGGGCCTACCTGTCTCCACTGTTGGGAGTATCATCCAGAAGTGGAAGGCTTATGGAACTACTGTTAGCCTTCCATGGCCTGGACAGCCTTTGAAAGTTTCCTCCCGTGCCGAGGCCAGGCTTGTCCGAAGAGTCAAGGCTAACCCAAGGACAACAAGGAAGGAGCTCCGGGAAGATCTCATGGCAGTCTCTACTTGGAGATTTTGGCCAAGAACCTCCGCTCCTCCATCAAGGATCTTAAGATGCGTCGTCATTTCATCTTCCAACAAGGCAACGACCCAAAGCACACAGCCAAAAAAACCAAGGCCTGGTTCAAGAGGGAAAAAATCAAGGTGTTGCAGTGGCCTAGTCAGTCTCCTGAACTTAACCCAATTGAAAACTTGTGGAAGGCGCTCAAGATTAAAGTCCACATAAGACGCCCAAAGAACCTAGATAACTTGGAGAAGATCTGCATGGAGGAGTGGGCCAAGATAACTCCAGAGACCCGTGCCGGCCTGATCAGGTCTTATAAAAGACGATTATTAGCTGTAATTCCACAAAATATTAAACCTAGGGGTTGAATAATAATTGACCCACACTTTTATGTTTAATATTTATTAACCCCTTAACGCTAAAGCCACTTTTCACCTTCCTGACACGACCCTGTGTCACTATAAATGGTTATAACTTCGAAACGCTTTAACATATCCAAGTGATTTTAAAATTGTTTTCTCGTGACACTTTGTACTTCATGTTAGTTGAAAAATTTTGGTGTTATGTTTCGCATTTATTTATGAAAAAATCAGATATTTGGTGAAAATTTGGAAAAATTCTTGATTTTCGAACTTCAAAATGTTCTACTTTTTCCATACATAGTCATAACCGCAAAAAAATGTAATAACTAACATTCACTAAATGTCTAATTTATGTGGACATGGTTTTTTCTGCATCCTCTTATTTTTGTAGGATGTTATGGGGCTTTGAACGTTCGGTGCGATTTTTCACATTTTCATAAAAAACGCAAAATCCAGCTATTGAGGACCTGCTCAGGTTTCAAGTCACTTTGAGAGACCTAAATAAAAGTAAAACCCCATAAATTACCCCATTATAGAAACTACACCCCTCAACGTACGTGAAACAACTTTTATGAAGTTTGTTAACCCTTTAATTGTTTTACAGGGGTTAAAACAAAATCGGATACAATTTTGAAAATAAACTTTTTTGGCTAAATGAATTTGTTTTTCAAAAAATGTACAAATTCTCAGTGGATAAAATACCAAAACACTCCACAAAATTTGATACCCAATCTCTCCCGTGTATAACAATACCCCATATGTGGTGTTAACCTGCTGTATGGGCACACGCCAGGGCATAGAAGGGAAGCTGCGCCATTCAGAACAGATTATGCATTGTCACTAGAGATGAGCGAACACTAAAATGCTCGGGTACTCGTTATTCGAGACGAACTTTTCCCGATGCTCGAGTGCTCGTCTCGAATAACGAACCCCATTGCTAAATCTGCAGGGGGTTGAATACTACTTGTAGGCACTGTACATAAGGGTGGCATATATTCTCACCTTCAAAATAAGGGTTCAAGGAGTTAAAACAATCTGTTGTTTCCGTTAAGACAATTCTTACCCATTGGGGGTCATTTACTAAGGGGCCGATTCGCGGTTTCCCGACGTGTTACCCGAATATTTCCGATTTGCGCCGATTTTTCCTGAATTGCCCCGGGATTTCGGCGCACGCGATCGGATTGTGGCGCATCGGCGCCGGCATGCACGCAATGGAAATCGGGGGGCGTGGCCGACGGATTCGGAAAAACCGCCGCATTTTTAAAAAAAAATGTGTAGCGAAAATTGCAATTACCTTCACTCAGCCCGGCTCGGTGTATTCCAGTGCGTTCCGATGCTCTTCAGCGCAGCAGCGACATCTGGTGGACGGCGGAGGAACTACCTTAATAAATCATGGCTGGACCCGAATCCAGCACAGAGAACGCGCCGATGGATCGTGAATGGACCGGGTAAGTAAATCTGCCCCATTGTGTTATGTAGAGAAAAAAGTGACTGTGATATTATGATGAAAAACGGGGGAAAAAAAGGAGGCGTGTACTACACCCTTCCTCACTCGCATGCAGCATTCTAATTTGGACTAATTTAAGTGAGTTTTCTTCATTGATATCATTGTATATGTGATGTATATAGAAAAATTGTTTAAACAATTTGCATTGAAAAGTGTGAAATATATCAAGAGAAAATAAAAAGTACCGTGGTCAGAGGCGTTACTGGGAGAGGCAGGACCCCATAGCAGACTTCTGAACCCCTCAAAAAATATACATATTACACCCATATATATATTGTAGCAGGGTCAGTTTTAATGTGACAAAGTCCAGAGACACAGACAGGCTTGACGGCAGAAATGCGGTTTCCTTGCAGCTTTTATTGGCAGTCAAAACAATGCAGCTTTACAGGCAAGTAAAATAAAACAAAGTGGGGAAACAAAAACGGGCTCGTCTGAGCACTACCTGTACATCAGCAGGTCCCTCTCTAGCAAAGCAGCGTACTCACAGCGGCTAGAGACACACGGCTGGCAAGCCTTCCAGAGCAATGTCTCTCACACAGAGTTCCAGCCCAGTATCAGCTTCGTGGGATAAACCCCTTGCTCCCAGCTGCACTTTGGTAAATAGGCGTGCAGTCCTCTGTTCAGTGGCATTAACCCTTTACCACCAGTAAAGGAAGTTAACCTAGACAGAATATATATCCCATCTATTATTACCTTTCTCATTACTTCGCCCTGTCCTACACTACCTCTCCCCTCTGCCAGCCTTTGGGATGAGCATCTTTGTTGCCCCTAGAAGTAGGACACGGGACAATACGCTCACGCAAAACCTTGCTTCGACCTGTGTCATGCCTTCTCAGGCAGCATATCTAGTTAATTTTGCCAGCTCTCCACACCGTGTTTATACGAGTTGTTGTAGTTTGGCCCCCAGAATTATTCGGCCCTCATGTTACCGCAACTAAACTTTCCTACTTAGAGCTTCCTTAGTTTGCCCCACTGCATGGTCCCTAGCCGCCAGCCCCATGCCGCGGCAGCAGCCCATGCTTGCTCCATAGAAGCTGCTGGCACACAAACACTGTCTCTCTCGGGCCATGCATCTTGGGTTTTCCTCATCATTTGGAACAGTCGGTGAGTGTATTATATAAGCTCAGGACCTTACGAATGTGAGGTTACTGATATATCTATGTACTTAGACTGATGCTGTTTATTTTCTTGTAGTTTTACCTGATCCTATAACAAAAGTTGAAAAGGACCCCCTGCGTCCAGCTCAATGACTTGATAGGAAAAGAGTTGAGCTGTCCGGACACCTCGTTCACCCAGAGACGATTGAGGGTGGTCAGAACATAAAACGACTACGATAACGGGTTGAGCACAGATACGTCTTCTATCCAGCAAGCACAAGCAGCTTCAGCCACAATGTCAGACAGAGGATCTGCTGCACGTCCCATTCAGCTCAGCAGCTTCAAGGACCCTCGAAGAGCAGCCTTGCAGGCGGCAACCGCCAGGGCAAAGGCAGAAGCCGCCCAAAGTCGAGAGCTGGCCTTGCTGAAAGGAATTGAAATTACAGAAGAAAGGCAAACCTAGAAGCCCAACCTGCCAAACTTTCTGTTGACCATGGAAGCAGCCAGCACAGAATCCGAGGCGGCAGGCTGTTAGAAGCAGCAGCATGCGGCACTTGTGAAGGGAGCCAGCATAAAACTTGAACATGAACTTGGTCATCAGATATCTCGCAGCGCACTTCAGAATATGTGCTACAGCAAGACAGTAAAACCACATCCCATTCAAAGAGTGAGATCAACGCTGCTGATCATCTAAGACAACACCTGTTCATTCAGTCACAACCCTCACCCATCACCTACGCAGGACGTTACTTCTGTCCTAACCAATCACCCTGCATGCAACCTGCATCCAACCTATGAGTCCCTACCACTCAGACTGCTACTGCTTTCGAAGAAAGAAGTGCTGACAAAGAAGACTTTTGACAGCAATGCCTCTACTGGACAATTACCCAACTAATCCTCACCACCCACGCTCACCAATCACCCCTCAGAGACCAAATCTACCACCTTGTTCCGTCAAGTTCTTTTGCACTCGTGAGCTGCGTCACCAAAGGTCTCCTCTCAAATTTTAATGACCCGTCCTGAAGTTACAGGCCATGGAGAGCTTCTTTTCAGGAATGCCACAGCAGGCCTTGACCTCTCTGCAAGTGAAGAGGGACCTGGTGTGAGTGGCTGGTAAACCGGTCGCACAAGCATGCAAGAACGCATCAGAGATAATCACATCCAACTACCCGAGCAAGCTTGGACATGTTATGGGAGAGGCTCCATAGTGCTACGGCTCCTCAGAGATGGATAGAAAAATCCCTCTTTAAAAGGTTACAGACTTTCCTAGAATCCAACAGCTTCAACAAGCTAAGAGATTGAGTGACCTCTGGACAGAACTACAGGTTGCCAAGTCTGAAGGAGACCTGCTTAAGGCCTCACATCCTTAGATACAGCTAGAGGCAATCAACTTCATAGTGCAGAAGCTACCTTACAGCTGACAGGAAATGGATGAACCGGGGCTCAGTACAAAGAAAGGACACAACTTGCATTCCCACCAGTCTTCTTTTTTGGTAGAGTTCGTTCGTCAACAGCGAAGATCAGGAAACAATCCTAGTTTTTGACCTTTCCACCGGTCGACCTTGTCAACCCAGGGTACAGGTAAGCCTGCTTTAGCGTACCCCAGAGGCACCCTATCACCGTCCACAAAAAACGTGTCTCCGGACGTTCATCAAAAAAACCAGTGGAACGTAACTTAAAGCCCAAACACTGAGTGCCCTTGCATTAAAAAGCCCCACTCACTGAGAAGTGTGAGGTTTTAGAAACAAATCGCGTACGGAACGCGCAGAATGTCCTCAAGGAAAGGCATATGCTACAGGTGTTGTGCAATCTACATCTCACTTATCAAGAGATTGCAGCAACCCAAGTAATTTTCTTGCTCTGAATGGCAACAACCAATAACACAATACGCTCTACCCCAGGGCGCACCACAGATTCATTCACACCCTCAACATGAATTCAGAGCACGGCGGGGAGAGGATGACGAGTGCACACCCCCTGATGTGTCACCTCTGTGCGCTCAAAGTTTGGCGGAGAAGGTCTAGGTAACAAATCTTGCTCAAAGATCGGTCCTGTTACAGTTTACCCTATAGGTCACAAAGAGAAATAGCATTAAACAGTGACGCCCATCTCCCTGGATGACCAAAGCAAACAGTCACTTGCGAGCACAGCCTGCTGTGACATTTTCAAGATCAAAGGACTTCGGGGTCATCTACTCTCTTAAAACATTACAGGAGTACTTAAGAAACTGGAAGAAGGCCACAGATCCCAATTGAATCGCTAGATGTTGTCCAGACAATCCTTGTCCCTTCCGACACGAATAGGTGTAATTCAATCCCGAACAATAGGGAATAGATCCCCACACCAAAGCTGCTCTACATCATGCACATTTGAGAAGCATGCGTCATCTATCCCCACACCTCCTCGATCCTCAAGCCAGTTGGTCCTCTTCTGGCAGAGACCTTATCAAGTCCACAAAGTGAGGAAGCAATAAATGGTCCCTCATAAATCACCTCCTAACACCCTACGCTCAGAAACTTGACCTAGGATGGTCATCATAGGGAACGTTTGCTTAGAACCTCAAAACCAACCCACGTAAACGCTCGTTAGTGAACACCACATTAGAGAGCGGGGGGCGTCATCTTTTTTCCTAACCCTTCCCCAACAAACTCTTGTGAAAGATAAGCTCATCACCAGCCCAACACAACCTTGACACTGGAGAGGGCACTACGCCACTGATTACTGTGTGACTGAGATAAGATCATCTGGGTGTATGTTTTCCAAAGACCAAAACGACCATAAGGTACCCAATTCCATAGAAACGAACCTTCTTGAAGATAATGGACCAAAGGATGCAATAAAGATGAAACCAATAGCTGGGTTGCCCCCGCTAACCATTTTAATCCTCGAGACCCCTCTTCCTAACAACAAGAGCCAAGCTCCTAAACGCCTTAACTTGCGAAAACGTAACTTCCTTGAACGAGCCAGAATGGAAGAGCACTTCTTGTCTTTCAATGTCAAAGTATTCGCAAAGTGGCCATGCAGGAAGTGGCCCACCCTCTGGAAGAGAGCAAAGAATCTTGGTATCCTCTCCCAATTTGGCATCTAGCCACCCCAAAAACCAAAACCAGATACGCGTGGTGTTCGACTTCCATCGCAAGATACCAGGTACTCTCTCTGAATGATGTTCTTTTTAACAATGGCCAGACCCAACAAACACTCTCACATTGGTGTCCTCATCAGATTTCCGTAAAGACCCAGTTGCCACACTGCAGATATACAGCAAATGTTCCACTGGCTTCCTTTCCAATGAAGAACATAGCACTTCCTGCGGTTTCTTCCCCCCTGGTTCAAAGATAACGAACTACCAAAGATATAGTAGAATAAACCGTATGAAGGTTGCATGTTTTTGGCACAGCCGCATCCCCCTGCGTAAAATCTATGGCTTAGAGGTTCTGTCAAGGCAACGGAGAACGAGCCACGACTTTGACGAAGACGTCCGCCAGTTCATCGAAAGAGAACCTTCCTACGTGGACATGGTTGAAGTCTCTTCCAATCAGCAGAGGCTGCAATAAGCCTACCAAAAGAACTCAGAGTGCTCGTGCTCATTCTAACCTCAGGCTACAATAAGATTGCTTCTAATAGCAAACAGGAGAGAGGCCTTTCCCACAAAGGACTATGCCACGACTTAAGGACCTGGACTTTTTTAAGCCCCTACAGCGCTCTCCCAGACAACGTAGTCTCGGCCTCAACGTGACCCTTCAGTCTGATAGCTTCACATTTCGGTCAACCTGGAGCGAAAAAACACCGTCAACTCACGAGGCGTCCTAATCCACAATAAAACAGCCTGTAATGATCCCCTTGGAGTTGCCCACCTGTGATCATCCAAGGTAAGACCTTCGCGGCGTGAATTAACTGTGGATTACACTGATTGGGACAAAACCCCTCTTTCTCCGAGCAGAGGTTTTCGTGGGTAACCTGGTGAAGAATCTCGAATTCATTGGCTTATCTTCCCCCACATTACATAGCCATACACGAACATATCTCCTGAAGAAAGTCCTCTCAGGGAACTGTTCCTGCTTTTGTGATTCCTCAAGTCCAAAGCCATAGCCGCCGTTGCCTATTTAAGACCGTAGACTCTCATTCCAATCCACATAGGGCCAATCATGGGACAACCAAGCTAGCACGCATGGTCCTGAACCTACCGTCACCCAGACTAGAACTCGGTGCTGCTGTTTCTTGCTATTGAACTGCAGAGCTCATCCACATCAAACTTGACCTACAGCGTGAGGACGCAAAGTTTTCAAAAAAACCGATAGCAAGTAATGTTAGGCTACAATTCTAATGAAGACTAGGAGATTCTATGTCTACTGAACAACCGAGTACGTAAAATTAGGAGGTCTTCTCAACCTTCCCAGTGGGGTTATGTACCAACTCACCACAATCCTGCTGACCATGCTACCGCAGAGCGTACCAGCTTCATGCCTTAAAAACACTACCGCTGGCTTTCTGGGCCTGCCATTCCTGTGTCACCAGCACCACCACTCTCAAAAATCAATGCACCACTGTTTGAGCCTGAAATAGATGTGGAAATTCCGACCTCAAGTTTTCCACACTTAATACAACGGTCACGAAAAGGCACCTTGGTTCTTAGCTTCTTTCCCTTCCACAGTCCACAATTTCCCTCCACCTGGAGGTCACTTACATAGCCTTAGCTTCCTGTTCAAATTGTCGATCCTTTAAAGCCACAAAGCCAACATCTGTCTATGCAAAGCTGGCCCTAACTGCCCATAAGCTTACTCGTGCAGGACGAGTTCCTGCAGGCAACACAGTTATTTTCCTTTCCATTGTGTCCAGATGAGGCTTTACCAGACTATAGAGTCCCTCAGAAACCCGCATGGGCTCCCTAAAATCTAGCCCTCTTAAGAAACTGACCCTTTGTAGAGCTGATGGACTTTGAGAGTTGGTGGACCATTTCAATGCCACGCTCGAAGTTAATGGTTTACCCCTATCATAACCCTCTGGTCCATGTTGCTTCTCTGCTGGCAGTATCAGCATGCCACTGGTGAAGCATCAAGACGCTTGATAACTGAGGACTTTACGAGAGGCTGATTCTGGTAATAGGAGCCAAGAACTATAAGTAGAGTAATTTTTAATGTATCAATATGCCAAAACTCCGTGTGCATTCCAATATCAAAAAATGGCCGACCGTCCAGCGGACCGTTTAGTACTGAACCCCCCTTACAAATGTGGGTCTCGATGTGTTGGCCTCCTGGTCATTATCACCGACAGAACTAGAGAGACAGCAAACAGCAAGCGCTGGGCTGTCTTCTTTACATGGTTTATTGTGGTAGCTCTGTAACATCTATAATTAATTGAGGCAATGGACACGTCTAGCTTAACAATGCCCTCAGACGCTTCATTTCTCTCAGAGGAAATGTAGGCATCTTCCATCTGACAGAGGATCTAACTCATTGGAGCTTGTAGTGACTAAATTTCCTTCCAATCTGGGATGTACCAATTGAAAGATACCTTCCGAACAAAGCCACTTGGGACCTTCAACCCACCTCACTCATCTAACATGAGGTGTTTGGAGCGCATATTGGCATTGCTCGAAGAATACTTGACTCCCATCTTCCTCCACTATGCCCTTTGAAGCTCACTCACGAGGACCTCACTACTTTCATGGCCGAGGTATAGACTATTTAAATGCTTGACCGCGGTTCCCTTTTATCAACGCTCCTAAGACCCACTCTGCGTACTCCTCAGCTCTCCTCACCCAAAATTTAATCCACCCTAACTATAAACCCAGAGTTTCACTACTAAGGACTGTACAAATCACAGTGGAAGAGTTCCTACATTAGGCAGACCTTTTCCTGGACCAGTGGATAAAACGTACCCTTTCCACTTACCGTCAAAGAAACAAATGCAAATGGTAGGCCCAACATGGAGGCCTGAGAAACATTGTCCTCGTAAAAATGCCCATCCAAGCGGAAATGAGTGGGCTTTAGGAAATTGGTGACTAAAGTCTTCCCAGTCAAGATGGAAATTCCGGAAGGTGGAGATCAGATCCCAAGCAAAATGGAAAACTTTTCTTAGACCATTTTCCGAACTGGTTCGTTACTCTTATTGGAAATGTGGTATCCCCTGAAACCAACGGTAGTGTCCTGCCTTCTCAGGCCACATAGCTATTAATTGTTGCCCTGCTCCCCTGTTGATCAGGTGGTTGTATTGGCCGCCTCGTTATCTGCCTCTGTTTTACCTGCAGACTAAACTTTTCCTACTTAGGCGTCCTTAGTTCCCCATCATGCCTTTCTCTAAGCCTAGCCCATGCCTCTGCAGCAGCCATCTTGCTCCATAGAACTGCACACACTGTCTCCTCTTGGACAGTTAATCTGTTGTTTTCTGCCATCATAAGACACAGTCGGTGAGTTTTTTAGAGTTCATTCATGTTACCTACAGAATGTGATGTCACTGAGAACTGCTATGTACCTTGTCTGAACGTTATTTTGTAGTTTTACACTGATCCTCTTTAATAAAAGTTGAAAGGACCCCCCTGCCGTCCACTAATGGAATTGATAGAAAAGAGTTGAGCGTCTGACAGAACTCGTTCCCAGGGACGGATTGAGGGTGTCAGACACACCCTGGGCGGTGTTTCCACATAGAACTTATAGCCTGCAAGCTAAAACCATCTTGTTACCCTGGAATTTTCCCTCTATTCTGAGCCTCCATTTTAAGGAGAATGAATCCGTCACCAACCTGAACCCTCCCTAGTAGTAATATCTTTAGGGACTCAATGGCCCACTTAACGCAAGACATTCCCTCTCAATGATGGCATATTCTTTTCCTGCAGAAGACCATTTCCTACTCATATAACCACAGGACGTTCTTCTCCATGACTATCGGTGAGAAGGACAGCTCCTAAGCCGACATTAGGGCATGCTGCCTGACCCCAAATTCTCGAAATTTGGGGCCATCAACACTGCCTTTTCACACCACCATCCAGCTTCACTGTGGAACGCTGTGTCACGTTCTCATCCCACTGACCATAGCGAATTTTGACCCTTTGTATTTCTGTGAGGGGTGCTGCCTTGTGGCAAAGTTTGGCACAAACCTTCCGTAATACCCCGCTAGAGTCCAAAAAAGCCTTTACCTGGCTTTTTTGAACAGGTTTAGACCAAGTTCTATAGCCTCACCCTTAATCCATTTGGGGTCTTAATGACACCTCCGCAATGGTATATCCCAAATCCTGGCTTCCTCCAGGCAATGCACTTTTTTTTGTGTTACTGCAAGCCGGCCTCTCGAAATTGAGTGTAGCGGCACCTTTGACCTTTGTTAAATGCGAATCCCATTCTGGGCCTAAAAATAAACCCACATCGTCCAAATATGCGACGCTACGCCTGTGAGGCGGTAAATAAGGTCCATCCAATCTTTGAAATGTAGCCGCGCACCATGCAGGCCAAAAAGGGATAACTACATATGGGCATTGACCTTCAGGCGTGGAAATGCTGTTTGCCTCCTTCGCCGCTTCAGTAAGTGGCAACTTTGGGCCAATAAGCCTTTGTGTCAGATCCAAAGTAGTAAAGGTATCTTGCGGGCCTAATCTTTCAATCAATTCGTCTACTCGTGCATAGGGTAGGCGTCAAATTTTGAACTTCATTTAACTTCTAAAGTCACTTGCAGACCCTAGACGAACTCCATCAGTTGTGAATCAGAACTATGGGCTATGACCACCACTGTTAGACTTCTCTAAAACCCCCAGAGACAACGGTTTTTCCCACCTCCTCTGAAATAGTCGTCTTTGAAGCCTCTGTACCCTATAAGGTCTCAAACCGTACCTTTTGCCTGGCTCTGTCACTATTTTGTGCTGGTATGACATTGGTCCAGCCCTGGGCAGGGTCCAAAAGTCCCTCTCTATTTCCTGTAGGAACTCCTTACCTCCTTACCTGTACTCATAACAAGGCTTCTGAATTTGGACTGCTGGTGAGTTTATGATAGTGATCTCTAGGGCCACCTTCCAGCAGTCCAGCAACCCTCTGTCTCTGTCTTTTTCCAAGGCTTAATCAAGTTCACATGTAAATTTGTAGTGGCTTTTCCTTTTCCCTGTTGATACCCCTAGTTTACCTCGCTTTAGATTTTTTCCCGAATCTCATAGGGGCCTTGCCACGTTTGCCAAAAATTTCCTTCGGCTGTCCGCGCACAAGCACTAACACACGGTCCCCGGGTTGAAAGACCTGTCTGTGCAGACTTATTGTACACCCTAGCTTGAGCTTCTTGAGCCTGACCAATGTGCTCCTTTCACAATGGGCATATGGCGGCCATCCTTTCCTTCATTCACTCACATGTTCAATAAGCTCGGTGTGTTGTGGCGTTCCTTTCCCAGTATCCTTGGAATAGTCCAAAGCCCTGGGGTGTCGACCGTATAACACTTCAAGGGGAAAACCCCTATGATGCCTGTGCACCTCCCTTATTAAAAACATCACGTAGGGCAAGAAGCGGTCCCAGTTTTTTTTTCCATCTTTGTCAACTTACCTTCCGGAGCAATCCCCTTTAAGATTCTATTAAACCTTTCAACAACCGTCCGTCTGTGTGATTATACAACAATAACGTAATTGGGCAATGTTTAGGAATAACACAGCTCTTGGTGACCTTCACAAAAACAGTGTCCCTGGTCGGTTAGTATCTCTTAGGGAATCCTCGTTCAAGTGACATTGGGATATTTCCCTTGCTATTGCTTTTGAAAGCGTTTCTGAAGGATGTCCTCAGGAGACCTTTGGCAATGTCAAGACGACCACAATAGGCTGGTGCCTCCCCCCTGCAAACCTGGACGACCCAAACCAATTCCATAGCTATCGCTCACAAAGGTATTTCAATTATGGTAGTGGGACCAGCAGCGGACTATTAATTGTGGTCTAGGGGTGTGTATTTGACACTCTGGCAAGACTGGCAGAAGTCCCTCTACTATTGTTGCCTAGAATACCGTCCAGAAGAACCTCCCTCTATACTTCCCTGGTCTTTTCTGTCTGCCCCAGGTGCCCACCCAGTACATGTGAATGGCTCAGCTCCATACCAATCGTAGTAGGACTGTGGTCCCAAGTTGCTCTCCACACCTCAAGTCTTTATCTTAACTCTATACGCAAATCACTTATTACCCATAAAATGTGGACACACCACCTCTACCTGGTGTTTGGGAACAACCATTAGATCACCTTTACTTCTTCCAGGCATAGCTAGTTGGGGTCCCTCAACGGTTTCTCTACCAAGTTTCCCTTTGCACTTTGTAGGGCATAGACAACCAGTCTCAGGGCAAGTTCCCTCATCTCCAGCGAGGACCTCTAAAGGAACGTTCTCTCCATTTCCCTTGGTGCGTCTGCCCGTGTTTGAAAGTTTACATCAAACAGATTTTTTCACTTTTGTTTGACCTACACCCTTGCTTGCTTATTTTCCCAGTTCCAACCAGGAAAATCACAACCCAGTATGACTTGTGCATCAATTCTTTACTACGCCCACTTCATGTCCCTCCCTGACCCCATGGAGTCCCGCCAGCTTCACCACGGCTGTGGGATAGTCTTTTTGAATCACCATGTATACACCCACCCCCACCATCCAAGACGTGTGCTGAACGTGTTCTGGGTCGACCAGGTCTTGCAGGCAACAAAGTCACTAGACTTCCCGAGTCCAGCAGGGCCATCACATGACACCCTCACAATCTTGACGGGCACACTTGCCGCTCACTTACAATGTTCTTTCTTCTGGGCACATATGAGTGCCTTGCAAATAAGACATGCGCTTACCCCAAAATCACAGTCCATGGGTTTCAGTAGTTCTGGACAACTTGCAGCAACATGTCCTAAACCACCGCAACGCCAGCAAACTATCTGTGCCCGAGCACCAGGCACCTTGTCCCTTCGGGGATTTGATAGTCTTTTGGCTTTAACAGACAGTCTCATCCCTTTAACAATAGGAACAGTCTTACCACTGGATGGTTTTCTTTTGTTCCCAGGGTTACGCACATCCTGCAGGTACTCTTCTGTAGCGGTGAACCTCTCAACTGCAGAAACCAAATCATCAATGCTTTTAGGATTCGTATATCCAAGGCCGCGCTGAATCCTCACTGGTAGGGCGCGGATGAAATGATCAGAGAGCACACGGTCCACAATCTGGTCTGTGGAGAGGGCTTCCGGCTGCAACCACTTGTTGGTGAGATTGTAGAGGTCATACATCTGAGACCGTACAGGCTTGTCAGGATCATATTCCCAGTTGTAGACACGCTGGGCTCGGACAGCCAAGGTAACCCCTAGCCTAGCCAGGATTTCCCCTTTCAGCTTTGCATAAACTTTTGCATCCTGCACTCGCAGGTCAAAGTAGGCATTTTGGGGTTCTCCTGACAAAAATGGGGCCAACACATCCGCCCACTGGCCCTGGGGTAGACTCTCTCTCTCGGCAATCCTTTCAAAGGTACCCAGATACGCCTCAATGTCATCTTCCGGAGTCATCTTTCTTAGAGTCTTTTGCACCAAATGGCGTGGCATAGACTGCAATGCTGGAGCTGTCACTTGTCTCTCAGCCAAGACTTGTAACTGCTGCTGGAGGGACTGGTTCAGCTGCTGTTGCTCTCTCACCGATGTCTGGTGCATCTTTACCGCTTCCTCATGCACTTGTCGCTGCAGAGCGTTTGCTTGTTGGAGGTTGATGTTGGACTGCACCAGCTGCTTTAGAAGCTCATCCATGTTTAGTCAGGCCTTTGTCTGTTGCAACCGTCCCTTTAAGAGTACTGTCTCTTTAAGAAACTGCCCGCATCCTCCACCAAGATGTAGCGGGGTCAGTTTTAATGTGACAAAGTCCAGAGACACAGACAGGCTTGACGGCAGAAATGCGGTTTCCTTGCGACTTTTATTGGCAGCCAAAACTCTCCAATCTCAGTTCCAAAGATAGTTACTCCTCAATTTCCCGTCATGTTTATCTACAAAATGTCTTGACAAGGGGTGACTTTTGTTCTTTTTCTTAATATTACATAAATGTTCATTAGTTCTTTCGAACAAAGAATGTTTGATCCTTCCAACATATATATTTTCACCGGTGCATTTAATCCATTATGCGACCCCTTTTGTTTGGCAATTAATTTTATTTTTAATTTTAAATATCTCATTAGACCTGCACACTTTTACATCATAAATTGGCTCTTTTAACTTCAGTGTTCTACATGTAAAACATTCTTTACACGGGAAGAAACCATTTGGGGCTGAAATGCCACATATGTTGTTCTGTATATTAGTGTTGTTCTTTTTGATATTTCTGATAGTAGGGGCAACTCTATTCCCTATATTCTGAGCTCTCTTGAAGATAAAAGACAGATCAGTGAGGATTAGTTCTCCTATAAATTTATCTTCCTTTAGGACCTACCAATGTTTTTAATAATTTTCTTAAAAATACCTCCTTTTATGAATGAAACTTTAATTTCCAAAGGTTCCCTAACTCCTGCCTGTTCTCTCACTCTCGATAAGATGTTCTCCCTTTGTACCTTTGCAATTTCTTGTTTGTTTCTAATTCTTCCCTATTATAACCCTTTTCCTCAAATCGGTCAGATAAAATATTGGCCTTTTTCCAATAATCTTCTACTTAGATACAGTTCTGCCGGACTCTTGGTCACTGGAATGTAGCTGTTGCTGTCCGTTTGTTTATTGAAAGATCTAGTTGAAATTTGTGAAATCTTTTTATATCCCAATCCGGCTTTAAACTCTCCAGAACAATATCACAGACCTGCTTGGTGTGTTCCTTGGTCTTCATGATGCTCTCTGTGCTTGAAACAGAACCCTGAGACTATCACAGAGCACGTATATATTTATACGGAGACTTGATTACACACAGGTGGATTACATTTATCATCATCAGTCATTTAGGACAACATTGGATCGTTTAGAGATTCTCACTGAACTTCTGGAGTGAGTTTGCTGAACTGAAAATAAAGGGGCCAAATAATATTGCACGCCCCACTTTTCAGTTTATTATTTTCTACAATTGTTTAAAGTATCTAATAAATTTCATCCCACTTCACAATTGTGTCCCACTTGTTGTTGATTCTTCCCCAAAAAATTACAATTTTATGTCTGAAGCCTGAAATGTGGAAAAGGGTAGAAAAATGTTCAAGGGGGCCGAATACTTTCGCAAGGCACTCTATATACATAAACATACAGTTCTTCACTCATACACACTCTTACACACATATGGAGCATATACAAATCACATGTACACACATACAGTGCCATATACAGATTATAGCAAATATACACATCACAGATACACACATATATACATCACATATATGTTATATACATATTATGCTGTACAGTGGGATATGTATATAATGGTGCACATTCTCCATTCTTTAGTGCCAAACATATGACACGCCCCCTGACACTGCGGGCCCCATTTCGGCTACTATGGCTGCTACCACTGTAGCTATGCCCCTGACCCTAGTGTCTCAAATGAATTGTGCTACTATATAACCTTGGTTATATCCTATAAATGACGTGTGTCAAACATAAGGCCCGTGGGCCGAATCTGTGAGAGACGGCTACCTGGGCTACCCCTGTGAGAGATGGCTACTGGGCTACCCTTGTGAGAGATGGCTGCTGATGGCTACCCATTATGCATTCACTATCTTACTGGGATCATTACACAACAATATTGTTTCAATAGCTTTATAAGTAAACACAATTTATAAATATATTCATATGAACAGCACAAAGGAAGAATTTATGAATATGTGTATACAAGAGCATGGTCATATATATCTTTTGGTAGATGACAATTAGATTGGAATTGTTTTAAATCTGTACCACAGTCATGATATCGGCCTCACAGAATTGCTTGTATAGAGGAACATTATCCCTAAATAAGATAAAGTTACTGTGGGCATGGATATGGGTAACATAAACCAAATCATCTTTATGTCAGGCTTGTCATGATCTATCTGTTGTATCTGATTTGCTAAATTTACACATACCTTGAGATTAATTCAGTGCAGTTTGATATGAGTATGGTCCACGGCTGGATATATGGGTCTGCTATGATTTGCAGTCCCCGAGAATGCGGGAAATGCGCATGCGCAATAATGAATGAGATCGTATCAAGGATTTGGTATAATTTCTGTGTATTACTTCTGGCAACAATTGAAAAATTATTAATGTAGCACTGTACAGCCCTAATGATCAATGGATTAGTATACAATGAGGAGGATAATCGGGGATTGTACTATTGGAGCGAGTTAACAAACAACACTATGTCCAACTCAATAGCAGGATAATGTTTAGTACATTTTTGTACTTTAACGTGTGATACACATTGTGGGGACTTTTCTTCTTTCTTTTCTGTTTTGTATTATAACTTAATATGAGAATGTTTTTAAGGTTTAGTGTAAAAGGCTATTACCGGATGTACGTAGTTTACGTCACCGGACAGCCGGCATATTCAGCCTGATCTCACACTTTACCGTTGTGCCATGATTAAGGGTGTTTGTCACACCTGAAACGCGTAGGCCTGTGTCTCACAAAATAATATCTGGTGTATGCTGTACTGAATATTGGTTTAGTGTCTTTTCAATTGATGAAGAAAAATAAAGGATTGACATTTTAATATATTTCGGTGCCGGAGTGAATTTCATTTTCAAGCATATTTGTATCAACGTCTCGGTCCAGGCGTACTTCTGAGCATGAAAAGGATGGAGTTGAGCCACTGAACATTCTTTTTTTTACCTCTGTGAGAGATGGCTGCTTGGGCTACCTCTGTGAGAGATGGCTATTGGGCTACCCCTATGAGAGATGGCTACTGGGCTACCCCTATGAGAGATGGCTACTGGGCTACGTCTGTGAGAGATGGCTATCACTATGAGAGATGGCTACTGGGCTACCCCTGTGAGAAATGGCTATCACTGTGAGAGATAGCTACTCTTTTGAGAAAAGGCTACCTGGGATACCCCTGTGAGAGATGGTCAGAAACAAAATGTGTAAGTCTAAAACCTTAATTTTAATAATGCTTAATTGCTGTACTTGTATTTTGATGGTTTCTGAGATTTTTTAAACAATATCTTCAGCTTTCTGGTTGCTCTCAAAGGGCTCATTATAAAGGTATGGCTTTATGAATGCAACAATTAAACCACTCACTAACTGTAAAGAAGTATCTACGTTTTTACAGTACTAAAATGACATTCAACCCCTTTAAAGCAACCATAAGACTGATGTGGCCCCCAGTAAAATTGAGTTTGACAGTTTGACACCCCTGCTCTAATGCATCTAGCAAACTCAGTATGCATCTGTAAATGGTATTTGGACTGTTGTGCATTTGCAGCATAACACATAGCAGTGAAAAACATGATATTAAAATCTAGTGATCTGTAAACTTATTTATTTCATTTTTCTTTCCAAAACACTAAACTAATTCCCTGACTCCAACAACTGTTACATATAACCATCTGTAATTGTTATGTATTTTTATGTGTGTCTCTACACAACTTTAAATTGTTCATAAAATGTCATTCTGCAATTGGAAAGCATATGTTTATGTACCATAAGTAATGCACAATTTACAACAAGTAAAATAATTGCAGAGCGGGTTATTATGCATTTTCAACACTCAATTTCATAGTTGTGATTTGCTTTGACTAAAAATCTGTACATAAATTAACATTGGCTGTATAATTGCCTTTTAAAATGTACAGCTTGAATTATGTTTTAGAATGCCATAGTAACTAATCCCCTTGTTCTCTTTGTGACATGCGGAAATTAAAAAGTTTTGAAAACACAGGTGGGGCATATTCACAAAACAGTGCTGTATCCATGAAAAACATAGCAGTCCAGGTCATACTTTTCTTTTTAATAGATTGGTAATGCAGGACAATGAAGACATGTGTGAGTTGATCCATTGACATTTATTCTATATACAGTATAAATTATATTTTACACAAAAAAACAAAGTATTACATACATTAAATTATTAAAATAGCTGGAATTTAGAAACATACCAACATTGATTACTGCATTACAGCTCGCCATTATACATTCAATGGACAGAAATGTTAATCTTAATCGCAAGGGGGGACTTCCAGTATGCTTCCAGTATTTAATTATAGTGTTTATGGCAAAGAACAGGACCTTCAATACATACATTTGGGGTTTTAGTAGCAATAATAATCTTAATTAAAATCTCTGTACCGTATATACTGGTGTATAAGCTGAGTTCTCAGCACAAAAAATGTGCTGAAAAACACTTGGCTTATACACGAGTGTATACAAAAAAAAAAAAAGTATACAAATTTTAAATATATTTTCTTTATCAATTCTTTGCATTTTCCTAGATCTCTGATTGATATCAAGCTTAATTGTTTACTCAAAGTGGAAAGACATTTCATGGGATGCCTCCCCCCATTAGTGTAGAGACTCACAAGTACAGAGTTATTGTGAAGTGGTTTGTTGACTTATATCATGGGATTAAAATGTTTATTAAAAACTTAAAATTCAGATTTATTAATACAGCCAAGAGACAAAAGACTATTGCTTAATATCTGGATTTGTGGTCCAGGATCCTCTTCTTTTCCTTATTATAATCTTCCTATTTCTCATAATGTTGTTATAGGCCCTATGGTCACATGCACATGATGCATATTAATTGCAGATTTTAGGTGTTAATTTTTATGCACAATATCCTTTATTGGATACAGTAGCATACAGTACAATAGCATTTGAATGTGCTTTTGCCAAAGTACTCAAAGAGGGATGGCAGTGGTGTAACTAGAGTCCTCTAGGCCCTGGGACAAAATTCCCAAAAGGGTTCAAATCATTATACCCAAAAAGCATTGAACCCTACTCCCCAATTTCAGTTATTTATATTGAAATACCTAATAGCCAGAGGGTTTTTGTTGCGACCTGTCCGTCAATGGCAAGTGAGGACCTGCTCTATCGTTTGTGGCTTGGGCAGTCAGCTCATGCGCAGAACTGTGGAATTCATGGTCATGTGCATGAGCCCATAGAAAGTAATGAGGTTGTGTGCTAACTGCTAAAAAATGGGTACCTAACAAAAAAAAATGTTTCTGCCCCAGTTCTTAGTGTCTACTTTCTCAGTAAATGTCCCTTTGATTTGTCTCTTGTGCATAAAAACAGTGATATGATAAAACTGTAGAAATTGTAACATAGCTAAAATATTACATGAGGACAGTATCAGAACCAATTTTACTAGATAGATACAGCACCACAAACAACATTACTACATACATACAGCACTGGAACCAAAATGACTGCATAGATACATTAACAGAACCAAGATTACTCCATATAAACCACGAGAGAACCAAGATTACTACATAGATAAATTACAAAAATCACTACATATATACTTTACCAGAACGAAGATTACTACATACTACATATAAACCATACTGGAACAAAGATTACTACATAGATACATTACCAAGTCATACATATACACTCACCGGCCACTTTATTAGGTACACCTGTCCAACTGCTCGTTAACACTTTCTAATCAGCCAATCACATGGCGGCAACTCAGTGCATTTAGGCATGTAGACATGGTCAAGACAATCTCCTGCAGTTCAAACCGAGCATCAGTATGGGGAAGAAAGGTGATTTGAGTGCCTTTGAACGTGGCATGGTTGTTGGTGCCAGAAGGGCTGGTCTGAGTATTTCAGAAACTGCTGATCTACTGGGATTTTCACACACAACCATCTCTAGGGTTTACAGAGAATGGTCCGAAAAAGAAAAAACATCCAGTGAGCGGCAGTTCTGTGGGCGGAAATGCCTTGTTGATGCCAGAGGTCAGAGGAGAATGGGCAGACTGGTTCGAGCTGATAGAAAGGCAACAGTGACTCAAATCGCCACCCGTTACAACCAAGGTAGGCAGAAGAGCATCTCTGAACGCACAGTACGTCGAACTTTGAGGGCACATTACAGGCAGTTTGCAGTAATTGGGATTATTTCAGGACTTGTTTGCAAAGTTCTTGGTGTACAAGTTCCGAAAAATGTCCCCCACAGGCTGCATGCTAGAACACTGTCTTAACAGAACAGCCTGAGGACCCAGATCAGGAGGGCGAATAAATAAAAAAAAGTTAGTTTACCTAGATATGGCTTAAAATTCACGTTAACACTACCAGCTAAGAGCACAGCACATCAGTGGCTTCAGCAGTCACAAGGTAAAGAAACAGTTCCTGCTTCACTAATTGCCGCAGGATGAAGAAAGTGAATGCTGTTTCCCCTATCCCGCGGCCCACAGGGGTTTTCCATAAAAGCAGTTGTACCAACTTAGGAAGTTATTCCCTTTCCAAAGGGTAACGTGGTGATGAGTGAAGATCAAATGCTTGAACCATCACAATCCTGAGAACACCCCTGAACCCAAGCTTTTTGGAGAACTGGGCTCCAATTCTCTCTAATAAGGACTCAGTTAAAGGGATTTGCCCATGAAAAAAAATTCTCAACTTTTAATCCCCTAGTGATGTTACTACAATAAAGATAATTTGCAACTTATTTACTCAGTTTTGTTGTTTTTTAGCTCCTAACACTCCCTAGGCTGATCTGTGCAAAATTCCAGGGCATGGGCAGGTCCTCTCTAAGCAGACACATTGGGGCACATTTACTTACCCGGTCCTACATGCTCCACAATCCGGAATGTCCGCCCAATGCACATCTGCCACGATTCAAGAAGATTGTGCGCCCGATTTCCTGCATCTGTCATTTCCCTGCTCGGGTCCGCCGGACTTCACCATCTTCCTCCCGATGCATGTAAACCCATGGACTGCGACACAAAATTAAATGTCAAATCCCACGCTTAGTCCGAATCCGTTGCATCACAATTGCGACACAATCCGATCGCGTGCGGCACAATCTCCGGCACAATCCCTGAAAAGTCGGGAAACGCGACGGAAATGCGGTCACGTGACCCTTAGTAAATAAGCCCCACTGTGGATTATTTACCAAGGATCGCGCTGCACACTTTTGTCAGACTGTGCATCTTTTGGGGGGTAAAACAGCTTGCAAAGGTATTTAAGAAGTGTGTGCGCTTGGATTGTGGTGCCGTTGGTCCAACTGATTCAGAATGAGCACCGTATTTAACTTTTCAATTGTGTTGCGAGTCCTATGTTTAAGATGCTCCACAACATATTCATGATTTCAGGCGAATAGCCGCATGCTGCATTATAGATGGACAATGCACTTTCAGTGAACTCCAATGACCGGATAAGTAACTGTGCCCCACTATAATCCATCTAGTTCTGTGTGCTGAAAATCTGTTATGTCTATCAGGGTACAGGTTTCATTTACATTCTGAACGTTGTATTGATATCTGACACATAGAAAGAGAGATGAGACAGATCAGAAATGATGAGATGAGATGACTATTAAACACAATGACACAGTCAGCACTGCTACATCCCTGCTATTCCACAACAAATTGCTACATCTGCTGTACCTTCCACCCTCTACCTGGATAAAGAACTATTACTAGATCTGCCTGCAGCCTGTAGTCCTCCTCTTGCTGCTGCTGCTGGCAGGAACGCAGTGTCTGTGTATCAGTGTGTGAGTTCCATCCTGGAATGTAGGGGGTGGGGCTAGAGGCAGAAAGCAGAGAGAAATCTCAGCTCCACGGCCATCAGACAGAAAACCAAGATGGTTACTGGCCCTAAAGACAGAAGATACAGGGTTAGGAACCAGGGGAAACTTAATTTGTGTACAACAGGACTGATAGAGACAGTGATATCTGTGAAATGCTGTATATACACTCACCGGCCACTTTATTAGGTACACCTGTCCAACTGCTCGTTAACACTTAATTTCTAATCAGCCAATCACATGGCGGCAACTCAGTGCATTTAGGCATGTAGACATGGTCAAGACAATCTCCTGCAGTTCAAACCGAGCATCAGTATGGGGAAGAAAGGTGATTTGAGTGCCTTTGAGCGTGGCATGGTTATTGGTGCAGAAGGGCTGGTCTGAGTATTTCAGAAACTGCTGATCTACTGGGATTTTCACGCACAACCATCTCTAGGGTTTACAGAGAATGGTCCGAAAAAGAAAAAACATCCAGTGAGCGGCAGTTCTGTGGGCGGAAATGCCTTGTTGATGCCAGAGGTCAGAGGAGAATGGGCAGACTGGTTCGAGCTGATAGAAAGGCAACAGTGACTCAAATCGCCACCCGTTACAACCAAGGTAGGCAGAAGAGCATCTCTGAATGCACAGTACGTCGAACTTTGAGGCAGATGGGCTACAGCAGCAGAAGACCACACCGGGTGCCACTCCTTTCAGCTAAGAACAGGAAACTGAGGCTACAATTTGCACAAGCTCATCGAAATTGGACAGTAGAAGATTGGAAAAACGTTGCCTGGTCTGATGAGTCTCGATTTCTGCTGCAACATTCGGATGGTAGGGTCAGAATTTGGCGTCAACATTAAAACAAGGATCCATCCTGCCTTATATCAACGGTTCAGGCTGGTGGTGGTGGTGTCATGGTGTGGGGAATATTTTCCTGGCACTCTTTGGGCCCCTTGGTACCAATTGAGCATCGTTGCAACGCCACCGCCTACCTGAGTATTGTTGCTGACCATGTCCATCCCTTTATGACCACAATGTACCCAACATCTGATGGCTACTTTCAGCAGGATAATGCGCCATGTCATAAAGCTGGAATCATCTCAGACTGGTTTCTTGAACATGACAATGAGTTCAGTGTACTTAAATGGCCTCCACAGTCACCAGATCTCAATCCAATAGAGCATCTTTGGGATGTGGTGGAACGGGAGATTCGCATCATGGATGTGCAGTCGACAAATCTGCAGCAACTGTGTGATGCCATCATGTTAATATGGACCAAAATCTCTGAGTGAATCTATGCCACGATGAATTGAGGCAGTTCTGAAGGCAAAAGGGGGTCCAACCCATTACTAGCATGAGGTACCTAATAAAGTGGCCAGTGAGTGTAATGTATAGGTTGGACTTGATGGACAAATGTATTTTTCTGACCTTTTTTACTATAAAGACCCCGGTTCATAGACCGGTTCATAGACCTCAGCAGACTTAACGCAGGCAGACACGTCATTACACAGGCCTGTGTCTGATCTCCTTCATCAGGCAGATTACACACTAATGGTCTATGTGATGGACAGCTGCAGAGCACGGGATCTCAAAGCTCTGCTGCCACAGATAACAGGTGGGATACAACCAAAAAATATATGATTAGGAAGGAAGGGTGGGCAGAATGGGGGCCTGGCTAGATACAAGTTCTGATTTTGAACTGTGACAGCCATGGGCCCCCTGTTCCAGGGCATGAACCAGATGCAGAACAGAGGCCCATGGCTTTCACAACATCTGCCCCATGTGAGGCTCTGAGTTATCAGCGCAGCGCATGGGTCAAATGCAGGCCTCTCTTTTACAGGGGCCCCGATTGCACACCCTGCGTCCAGAATAGTTATACCCCTGGTAGCCCTGGTACCCTTGCATTTTCTTTCTTGTGTTATGTGAGTTAAAAAAAAACACACTGCTTAAAAATTTTCTGCTGTGGATCTCCATTTCATTTTATGTAGGTGTTTGACATCAAAATCTATGAATAAATTAAAATATGCCTAAAATCTTTATATTGATGCATATTTCATGTAGTTTTTTACTGGTGATGATGTTAAATCTTGGAATGCAGAAGACTGGGTGTAACAAAGCCCTGGTAGATTTTGAGGATCTCTAACATCCTGTTTTCATAAAGTGTGAATAGCGTATTTGTATTTGCTGTAGTACAATATATGTAGTTATAGTGTATGCATATAATTTTTAGTTATTGACATAATAAACAATGGAAACAGAATTTAATTAACCAAAACACATTATGCAACTGTGAATTGTGTTGAAACAAAGAAAATTGCATTTCTTTTTACTCAAGGTGGCGAGACATCCCTTCTTATAGGAAGCAAATGTGTCTGCCTACAGTGCACAATAGAAGAATGGACATATGTGTGCCAAACTCTGTATCTGCAATAGGATTCTTCCACACCAAAGGAAAAATTGTTTAAACAAAACATCACAAATGGAATCTTGGATATGCATAGTAGATACTTTCTTTTAAACTTACAGATTGTAATAAATGATTGTGTGTGATCATTTCAAACAAATGTGTAAGCAACATAGAAAAAAGTGTATCCTCACCAAAAAATATGATCTTGTTCTTTTTGTGCTGAAAAACTCTGCTTATACTCGAGTATATACGGTAATAGAATAAGGTTTCACAAAAAAAGAAACACAATATTATAATACAAAAAATGTTCACATATTTACATCAGATTACATATAGTTATTAAGTTGGTGACAAATAGATATGAAATGTATTTAAATAAATGAGTAGAACAACAATTATTAGATGATAATGGAGAATGATATAGTTGTATAAAAATATAAAAATGTGTTTATTTATTCCAATAAGTAAATGCAGTATAAGTTTATATATATCCATGCAGGGCCGGATTAAAGGAGGGACTCCCGGGGCTCGAGCCCCGGGCCCCCACCACTTTAATTTTTAAAGGGGTCCCCACCTGATTCCGACAGTCAGTGACTCAGCTCAGCTGAGTTGCTGACTGCCTCTGTGTCCAATGCGGAGCAGCCGGTGGCCGCCTGAATCGCACATAGGGGTCTAGGATGTCAGATGTGTCAGTGACATCTCTGGGAGAGATCGCCGATGCACTGTTTCGGCAGCAGATGGTTGTGATGGGATGCAGGCAGCGAGTGATGACGTCACGTTGTCGGCATCCGGTCACTACATGCCGCCGAAACAGTGCATCGGCGATCTCCCCCTATGATGGCAGCTGTGTCTTGGGAGGCCGGCAGCTGCCCGAAGGATGAGCCTGCAGTGTTGTGGGATCACTGGAAGGGAAGGTGAGGTAAGTATAAAGTTTATTATTTTGTGGATATTTTGTACAGGAGACTGGCGGCTGTATACTACTGGGGGATGGTGACTGTATTCTACATGGGGCTGGTGGCTGCATACTACAGGGGGCTGGCTGGCTGTATTCTACAAGGGGCTGGCGGCTGTATTCTACAAGGGGCTGGTGGCTGTATACTACAGGGGGCTGGCAGGCTATATACTACACGGAGCTGGCAGGCTATATACTACGGGGGGTAGGGGTGGCAGTCTATATTCTAAAGTGGGATAGTGGCTATATAGTACCAGGAGGTGGCAGGCTATATACTACAGGGGGCAGGCAGGCTAAATACTACAGGAGCTGACAGGCTATATACAGAGGCTGGCAGGCTATTTACTACAAGGGCTGGCTGGCTATATACTTCCAAAAACATTGTCGGAAGGGCCCCCACCAGCTCGTGCCCAGGGGCCCCCACCACCCTTATTCCGGCCCTGTATTTATGTATCCAGTAAATGTATCCAAATACACATTGGCATATGCATAGCACAAATGATGTCCAGCACTCTCCTGGGATAAGGTTCCAAATATTTTATTTCTTTAAAAACATATTAAAGAGATCGTTGCACATCAGACAATCCCAGTCTGAACTGATATCTAAGAGCACTGTCATTGCAACTTAAAGGAACACACCATTTCCTAAATTCAGTGTACCTATCTTCCACAAGACGTTTACCTTGCCATAAAGCTGTCAACTGACTTTCAGCATAACCAGTTTTGTCAGGTTCCGCATATAAAAACCTTAAATAAAATTCCCATTCCTGAGGACTTCCACATAGGACTTTCTACTTTCTGGGACTTAGGCCTGAGATTAAAATATAACTTACCACACTCTCTGAAGGAGAAAAACTGCTTTTTATCACCACTGAAAAAAATTAAGCAACTTAACCTTGTGCTCTGACACAGGCTGATCTGAAGGATAAAGGGGGCACTTTTTCTGTGCTTGAACCTGCTCTGGAAGGTTCTGTACCATGTCCCTGTACCATTGACCCTACAATTAATTACTAATCGCCTTCATGTTATAAACATAAAAAAAAACAAAAAACTTTTGATAACAGGCAGGTTAAAATGTAATGGGGACTCTGTACTCAGATATGAAAGACAGTATGAAAGACAAGATAGTGAACCCTTAAACTCATACCCCCAAAAGCTCTGCCTGTCTCAGTGTATCCTAACTGATACGGGACAACTACCAAGAAGGTTCCTCCCTGTTCCAGAGTATGGACACAAAACAAGACACAGAAATAACACAAAAGGAAGGTTGGAAGTCCGGGTTACAACAGATATAGCTAACAAGGCACAAAATCCCACATACAAAGAATAGTTGAAGAACGAGAGCAAAAATCAGAAAGCAGAAGCACACAAATAGCACACAAAGAAGCAGTAGCGGATACAATAAAGTTGGCAAAGAAGACAATAACTTGCAATGAGCACATACAGAATATTTATGTGAGTAGGAACTCTGATCCAGGTAGGAGGGGCAGAGCTCTGAAAGTCAGAACATGCTAATCATTGCCAGTCCAGAATAAAGCTTGTAGAGAGGTTGGCATGACAGATTCAATGAGCAGCCCAGTCACTAGAGTGCTGTTCAGTATGCCAACTGAAGGGAACCAGATAGAAAGTCAGCATCAGGCCAGACTGACAGTACCAACTGAAGAAGATGCTGTCATAGGTGTAACAAAATTCTTCTGGCTTTCAAACAACTGATGATAATAGTTTAGTCTTTAAAAGCTAAGAACTCAATGGGCCACATTTATTAAAGTGTTTGAACTAGTTTTCTGTCTGACTTTACACTAGAAAGAACGTGCAAACTGCTTGCACATCTATCTATAAAGTGTCTGCGCCAGGTTTGTGTCGTTGCACTTTGTCCGAAAAGACAAGAAAAAAATTGCCCCAAAGAGCCATGTTAGTGCTTAGTCGGACAAGTGTGCCACAATTCTGTCTGCACCACAATTCTGCAGCATGAAGAAAGTGCACCAAAAAAAACGTGCGCCACAATTCATGAATCTGGTGCCCTCTGCACACTATAAGGCAAACTGCACATAGTGTAGTTTGCACTGTTTTTGATAAATACATCAACATCAACAGAAAAATAAACATCAATTGAGTATGTGCTTGAGGCATCAACATCTAGGGTTTCAATGTAATTTTCTTTAAGTTAGCAGCAAAGATCCTCAATCCCCAGTAGAGCTACTACTGGAAAGTGGAGCCCTCACAATAATTGTGTTGAATAAGCAGGATCAATAGGATTGTGTGGGCTTGTCATATTAACTCAATTCTGGCTGCCCACTGACTTTAGACTTCAGGAGGCGAGGGTCTCAAATTTGCAGTGACGTCTTTTTAAAGACATTGCTGCACTTTTCTTCTGCATTGTGCACTATCACGAGCAGGACCAGATCCAGAAAATACCCCAGGGTTGCGGACCGAGGCGAGAAGGGAATGCGTTTAATCCTCACAGCATTGCACTGAAGCAGCAAAGGAGAGCCGGCACTGCCAGCGGCAATACAATCCCAGTGGTCAAATGACCCTCAAATCTGTAGCGGTTAATCACAGCTGCTGGGTCCAGCTTTGTTCAAACAACAGCCCCCACATAGGGTTGTTTCCCCCTGAATCTGGGTCTCTTATAGATGCCCCAGATACAGGTAGAAAATAACAGTAAAATTAAAAAAAAATAAATAAATGGAAAAAACAAATGTGGAAATGTACCACAGTGGTCATTTGTGACCTCACGGGGGATATATAAAGTTAAAACACACACACAAATTACAAATTAATGAATATTTAAAAATGCACATTAATATTCCTCAAATTAAAAAAAATCCCCACTGCCCCATAATACATATTATATATCAAAATGACCATCACACAATAGGAAATTATTTTACAATGGTCATTTTGAGTTAATTCGAAAACTAAAAAAATATATACTATACAAAGAAAAAAAAAGGGTCCCTTAACTTTTTTTAATGTTAAATTATCCCTATCCACAAAAGAAATGCAGCAAAGATTCTTACAGTATTGCACAAAAAAAAGAAAGTTATAGCCTTTAAACCAATATGCATGAAAATTTGTTAAAAATGGTCCGGTCATTAAAGCCTTTTAAGGCCTGTCACAAAAGGATTAACACCTTGACGCTCCACGCTGTACCTGTACGGCGAACCCCCATTGCTAATAACCGATTGCGGCTATTAACTCTTCCGCTGCCAGCGGCATTTTGGATCCGATCGTCACTCCCCCAAACGTCATTGGGGGTGTCGATCGGTTGCCATGACAGCCTGCATGGTTTCTGCAGATTCGTTACGATGAACCAGTTACTCATTGTAATGTATACTGTGCAAAAATGCCATATACTGCAATACAGTAGTATTGCAGTATATGGTAGGAAAAATCAGACCATCTAGGGTTAATGTACTCTAGAGGGTCTAAAAAATAGTAAAAAAAAAAAAGTTTCAAAAAAATTAAAAACCTAAAAAGTTCAAATCAGCCCCCTTTCCCTAGAACTGATATAAAACGTAATAAACAGTAAAAATCACAGACCCAATAGGTATCTCCGCGTCCCCAAATGCCTGAACTATTAAAATCTAAAAACAGTTATTGCCGCTGGTGACCCCCATAACGGAAAATAGCGCCCATATGTCCGAAATGCCACTTTTACACCACTGTACATCACATTAAAAAATGGAATAAAAAGAGCCCAAAATGTCGCACAGTCCTCAAAATGGTAGCAATGAAAGCTCATTTTGCAAAAAAATGACACATCAAACAGCTCCATACAACAAAGTATGAAAAAGTTATTAGCGTCAGAAGATGGCAAAAATGTTTTTCTTTTTCGTACACATTCGTTTAATTTTTGAAAATGTGTAAAAATGCAATAGAACCTATATAAATTTTGTATCACCGTGATCATACCAAACCAAAGATTAAAGTAGAGGTGTTATTTGGAGCACAGAGGGAAAGAAAAACTGAGCCCACAAGAATGTGACACAAACACATTTTTTTCCACAATTTTTTTTACAGCTTCCCAGTACATGGCAGGGAATAATAAATAATGCAACAGAGAAATAAAATTTGTTACAGACAAAATAAACCCTCACACAGCTCTGTACACAGAAAAATGAAAAACTTATGGATTTTTGAAGGTGGAGAGCAAGAAATGAGCAAAAAAAAACCTGCTGATAGGGATTTTTATGCAGGGCCCCAACAGCCCTCTTGACTTTTGTAAGGTGAGTCCTAATTAACCCATGGTTATCCTGGTACCAGGAACTTTAACATAAAAAAATGAAGACACACGTCAGTCTCTTAGTGTATGTAAAGATCTTCTCCCGTTTAATATCTCAAAATCATAATATCACAGACAGAAGAGTAGGTGTGAATATTCTGCACATTCTGGGGGAAAAAAAATAATTAATTGCGCTCATTTCTTAGAGACCTTGTACACAGATATTGTTTATACTAATTTGCTGAGAAGAAGAAGATAAGTGGCTCCAGAATCATAATATCAGAGACAGACTGGCTTCTCATTAAATGTCAAAGGGTATTAGCTAACAGGCGAGCAAACAGGTTACATAAAATGAAGTTTGAATCATGACATTAACTGGACAATGGTCAGCTGTATCTAAGATGGCGGACTGTAGTCAAGATGGCATCCAAAACCAGTGCAATCTCCTTAACACCCGCGTCCTTAAGGGGTTAAGGAATTGCCCAAACAAAAACGAATATTATTTGTGTCTACAACGTACAACTGACTGGTTCATTCAGAAATTTTTATCTATTTATTTGACCCCTTCCCGACGCGCCCTGGGTCCTGGTGCATGGAGAGGGCTCGCAGGCCGAGCAAACTATAAACAGACCATACTATACCGTTGAGTTAGTCCTCTTAACTCCATCTAGGGATCTGTGGTCACTTTTTTGCAGTTAGAGTGGTCTCAAGCAGACTTTTAAGTTTACTGATCAAATTACCCATAGTAATTGGCTACAGCTAGGCCATTAATAACAGCCACTCCGGTGCTTATAAAGAAAAACTCTCTCTCTATTAAGTCTCTGCACAGATGTTTTTATACATACATATTCCTGTATAACATCACGACCTTAAGCAATTAGCATTTCTCTTCGTCATTTGACCCTATAGCTTGCTATGGTTAGTAAAGGAAATGTAATTTAACAATGTATTCTTCATGCTACTGACACAATTAGGGTGATGCCACACGATAGTGTTTTAATTCCATTTGGAACGGAATCAAAGTGCACTGGGGGACGGCCTGCGGTCAATCTCATATGCGCTTGTATGCGCTTGTATGCGCATGTGCGCTCTCATTTACACGATACAAGACACAGGGCACTGATTGCCGATCGCATGTGTTTGCATACAAACGCATATGCGATCGACCGCAGGCCGCCCCAGTGCGCTTTGATTCCGTTCCAAATGGAATTAAAACACTATCGTGTGGCATCACCCTGAGGGTACGGTCACACGTTACAGTTAAAACTGCATCGCAATTAGCTTTGAAGTGGTTTTCGGTGCAGTTCTGTCAATTTCCCAGGTGAAAGACATAATCTGAATGGGTGAATTTGATTTTGAAGGAGAAAGCTGTTCAACAAATGTCATTCACCTGTTGATTTGATGTCTTTCACTTGTTAAAATAAGTGATACCACCTAAAACCACCTCAAAACTTAGTATGATAACAATTACCATAATTATCATAATTGGGGAAAAACAGACAAAAACTGAAAAAACCAATGCGTTTTCAAAAACACATGCATTTTTTTAACGGACTGCTTAAAAACGGCCCAGATACGGGATGAAAACGCCATGTGTCCCGCCGGCCTTGGACAAAATGTCAGCCCTGGGACAGACAAGATGGTGGTTGAATCCCATGGGTTATTGCCCCGATTTTCCTATCAAAGCCAAATTAAAATCAATTCACCGTCTGTCATTATGGTCATGTTCTTAGCCTTATTATAACATTTCATAAAAAGTTCTTATACGAATAACAATCTCTTGTATTTATATTGATGTATTGCCTTTCTTACTATAGACCTTCATATTTCAAAGACAGATCAGAGGTTTTCTTTGCTATGATTTAGACTTCTTTTGCCCACAGCCACACTTTCAAAAGTTTATTGTCTTAATAAAGTTGTTTCAACATTAAAGGCACCTGTATTTCTCTCATATTTCTTCTGAAAATGTGCACCTGTGGAGATTATTGCTGTCTGTACATAGCAAACCAGACTGAAAAACCATTCTTTTTCTGTCTTAGTGGTTTATGAGGGATGTACTGAATGCTGGCAGTGAATGCAGAATCATTTCAAAGCATATCATAAAAATTGTGTTATTTTTAAAGAGAACATACAGTTTTCTAAGCTACCAGCAGTGATGTTGTATATAACAGCATTTTGATAACTAAACACTTTATTTGACTAATAGAAGCTTCCCTTAACATCTGATTGTCAGGCTATATGCTCACAAACATGAAGTTTATTAGTGTTCTATCCGTTGATTAAATGCATAGCGCATGGACAACTAATTTCTATGGGCTCTCACATGGCCGTGGTTTCCAGTGCTCTAGCAGCCACTGACAGAGCAGGTTCCATTCCTGACTGTGTTTGTGGCTTGACCTGTCTTTTCTACCATCATCAGCAGGTGGGCAGGTCTCAGGTAGCCTTAGTTGTCCGTTTTCAGCTAATAATTGATAAGGTTTATGTAAGGAAAAGTCATGTGATGGACATTTTGGTGCATGAGCTGTTATTATCATTGAGAATAATCAAAGCTGTGTGCAGGGGGAGTCGGACCGACTCACCAGTGTGTTGGTGA
Source organism: Engystomops pustulosus (assembly GCA_019512145.1). Classification (NCBI taxonomy): domain Eukaryota; kingdom Metazoa; phylum Chordata; class Amphibia; order Anura; family Leptodactylidae; genus Engystomops; species Engystomops pustulosus. Next base: position 70,873,835 of record CM033642.1, read on the forward strand.
AAGTACCAGTCGGCCCTGACACCTTCTGGCTCCAACCTCTAGCCATGCCAACTCCGCCACCTAGCCGCACCAACTCCACCCCTTTTTTCCGTTCGGGACTTCAATTCTATGCCGGATGGAGTAGAAAGCAATGATGATGCAGAAAGCTATGAGCTCTCCACATCATCATTGTGCATTTCTGCAGCTATGTGCAGAAGGTAGGCAGACGCGATATGATGACATCATTGCCTGCCAGCCTGTTGTAAACAGCAAGAGAGAAGAAGAGGAGCTGTTGAGGAACATGGAAGGGCGAGTGTGTGGTGTTTGTTTTTTTAAACTATGCTACAAAGAGGAGAGGGGGCCACACTAAGAGGGGGGAGATGAGGGGGCCCATAAAAAGATGGAGAGATAAGAGGGGGCAACATTAAAAAGAAGGAGATGAGAGGGGCAACAAAAAAGGGGGGAAATGAGAGGGGGCCCAGAAATTGGGGCCAACAAGATGGGGGGCACAATGAAAGGTGGAGTTGAGAGTGGGTCAAAAAAAAAGGGAGATGAGAGAGGGAGATACTAGGGGCCTTACAAAAAGAGGGGGAGTTACTAGGGGATAACATTAAAAGGAGGGAGATGAGATGGACCATAAATGAGAGGAGTGAAAGGTGTTCAGAGGGCCCACAATGAGAGGTGGTGATACCAAGGGATGCACAATAAGAGGGGGGACATGAGGGGGCCACAAAATGAGAGCGAGATGATTGGGGGCCCAAAATAAGAGAGGGGGAACAGAAGATGGGGGACAACAAGATAGGGGGAGATGACAGTGGGTTATTAAAAGAGGGGGAGATGAGGAGGGATATCAGGGGGCCCACAATAAGAGGAGGGTGAGGGACTAGAAAAAGAGGGGGATGATAGGGGGCACACAATAAAAAGGGGAGATCCTGGCTGTGTAATACTAAAGGCTCTTGCACCTGCCTGTCCATCACTTGACCATGGACAGATTTCTGTCCTTTGGAAGTAAACAATGAAGCTTCCTATAGCAAGACAGCAGGCAGAGTTATAGAAAACCATGAGGAATTGATACAGAAAGTTTATTGGAGAATTGTATCATTTTTTACTACACAAACAATATGAATTATTTGTTGAAAGTAGACAACCCCATTAGGAATATTACATTTCTGTTTCAATTCAATTTCAAATCTAAGAAATACACGTAAATCTAAGAAACCACACAATCTTCCACTTGCAACTCACTTCCTCCAACCTTTCTGAACCATGACTTCTGCACAGGTCACAGACCATTGACTAAATAGAGCAGGGCAGTTTTGTGCAGTACGCCTGCCCCATGGCTTTTATACATTTTAATTCAGGCACCAAGAACCTCCCACGATGTGTCAAAACTAATAAAAGACTGGAGTTTTTAAATTACTTTGGCACATCTTAAACCAGTAGAGGAACTAAAAAGGTTGCATCAGAATTAATTTTCAAACTCTCCGGCCTTGGACCCTTGGACCGTTATTTGCAGTCAGCGCATCATCCTACCAATGACAATAATAAAAGGTTTCACAAGCCACAAACACAGGAATAGCACCTGCTCCATAATCTGCAGCCCAGACAGTCAGCTCATGCACAGAGAGAAAATACGGCCTAAACTACAATCACATGAGGGCTTATTATATAAAAGTATGTAGTCATGTTTAGTCATGTTTAAAAAGATGTAGTCATGTGTAGCAGGACATCTTATGCGTTTAAGCGAATGGATGCAGCAAGATTTAATACAACTTTCTTTGAATTATTTCAATGGCTATCTTTGTGTGATATCAGAGAGTATAAATGTAAAGTTTAGGATGTTTTATGTGTAGATCTTTACTACATTAACCATGATGCACATCACCTCAATGGAATCCAATAGTGCAGTAACGCAGTAATCACCCTACTGCTATACTGTATTTGGTTTGGTTGGACAGTGGCTAGTTCCACTGAGTTAGGGCAGACTCACATTGGCATTTTTTTCACATCAGTGATTTTTTACTGAAGCCATTTTGGCTAATGGACATACACAAATTTGTTTCCTCCTCCTAGCTTATTTGACGCCTTACTTACCCTTACTGTAGTTTTTTTTGCACTGTTTCAATTTGGGCGGTAAACAAAAAAGGAAAGGGCTTGAAATATTTTTCTACTGCCTATTGAAAAAACTGAAAGTGTAAAAAAGCACATTGAAAAGAAAAGGTTCATTGAGGCATTTGACTTACATTCTTCTGTGTATACAATTCTGTACTTCATATGCCTTCACACATTATCACCCGGATTGTCTACCTCCCATTTGTGCTATTTGTTTGCCTGTCTTGTTACGTGTCCACACTGTCAGGGCTGTTAGGAGGCTGGATTTTTAGGGTTCACTGTCCGACTAGGCATTTTGGATCCGATCGTCACTCCCCCAAACGTCATTGGGGGTGTTGATCGGTTGCCATGACATGGTTTCTGCAGATTCGTTACGATGAACCAGTTACTCATTGTACTGTATACTGTGCAAAAATGCCATATACTGTAATACAGTAGTATTGCAGTATATGTTAGGAACAATCAGACCATCTAGGGTTAATGTACCCTAGAGGGTCTAAAAAATAGTAAAAAAAAAGTTTCAAAAAAATGTAAAAAAAAAAAAAAATAGCGCCCATATGTCCAAAATGCCACTTTTACACCATTGTACATCACATTAAAAAATGGAATAAAAAGAGACCAAAATGTCGCACAGTCCTCAAAATGGTAGCAATGAAAGCTCATTTTGCAAAAAAATGACACATCAAACAGCTCCATACAACATACTGCCATCCTATTTGCACATGCCCCAAGGATGTTTGTAACATCATGACACTGACCGATCCCAGACACCTAGAAACACAATCCAGGCGTCATATTAAACAAAATATGATATCTGGATTGTGTGTGGATGCTTCATAGAACCAGAGATACCCACTCTTAGGTCACACTTGTCTGATCAGGGTGTGATCAGGGTTTGTTCAGCGAAAAACTGAGATCAATCAGTTTTCAGTCAGAGTTTATTCAGTATCCGTTTTTCATGTACGTTTTTAATGCATTTTCAATATGTTTTTCACGCGGAGATAACGGACGTGAAAAGGACTCAGGACTGAGGTCTATCTTTTCTATGGCAGTACATGCCTGAAAAACGCATTGGACTTGCATGTGTCTCAGAGTGCAATGGATTTTCGATGCATCTCAATAGACTTGTATGTTGTTTTTTTCACGCGCGTGACTTGCAAAAGTAGAGCATGCTGATATTTAAACAGGAAGTAGTGTGCATGAGTAGGCCTGGGACATTTCTCATTAGTAGTGTGCTGCTTTGTGTATACTTATCAAGATGCCCAGAACTCTTGATGTGGAGAAATCTCCTTGGTTCAAGCCCATCCTACATTGTGGGATAATCGGAGGAACGATTACCATGACCACTTCAAGAAGGAGACGATATGGCTGGAAATCAGCAAGGAGCTCTTGGGCCAAAAGTGGTCTAAAAAAAATGTGCGTATGTGTGCAAAAAATAATTCAAGTCTGAAGCATGCACAGAACATGCGCATAAAAAACACAAGTGTAGAAGGGGCCTCAAAGTTGTAGTAAAAAATTTGATTTTTATATGCCACTTTCTATTTCTGAGATGTCCGATTGTAACTTGAACAGTGGATATGTCTGCTTCCGCAAAGCATCCATACATCTATATAGATAGATAGATAGATAGATAGAGACAGAGAGGTATTAAAGTAGAGATACTCCTGTTTAAGGCCCCTTCCACACTAGCGTTTTTCATGCGCGAGTTCTGCGCTTTTGAAGCACAGAACTTGCATTGCACTCTGTCCTATTGTTTCCAGTGGGCTTGTCCTTATTTGCGTTTCCTTCACGCCGGCATGCGTTTATTTCACGCGCGTCCAAAAATAGCAGCATGCTCACTTGGTTTCACGCAGTTCAATCTATGGGGAGCATCAAAAACGCAGTTGCACTCGTGACATTGCAAGTGCCAATGCGAGTGCAATGCGTTTAAAAAATGGATGGGTTTGCTAGGGGATGTTAAAAAAAAGTCAGGAAGTAGAGTAGACAGGGAAGTAGTGGGGGAAGGACGGAGGAAGGGGAAAGGGTGAACGAGGAGGGGGAGGAGGGGGGCCCTCTCGACTATTCGTCGATGCACGCTATTTTTATTTTAGTCTTCATTATCCACCATTCTCCCACACTCCACATCATTCTTCCCGTACCCTCATTTCCCGTACACCTCTCAGCCTTTATTGCTCGGAAACTACCCCTCACTCTCTTTCTCCCCTAATCTCTCCTTCACTATCCTCACCTCGTATCCTACTCTTCCTTTCGTCCCCCCTGCCCTCACTCTATCTATCTTGTTTCAAATCATCTCCTCCCCCTCATCCATCTCTTCCTCTTTCCCCACCGTTCCCACACCTCCCACTTTTCTCTCCACTCACCCCTGCTTGTAACCCCACCCCACGCCTCCTTCCCATCCTTCCGCAGTAACCCTTGTCCCTACACCCCTTTCGCCCGAGTCTTTTCCTACTTTTTTTCCTCCCTTACACACCCCTCACGCATCACTATCTCCTTTCCTTATCCCTATATGCCTTTCTGTTAACACCTCCCTGATCTTCTCTCCTTCATCTTTTCGGCACGCCTCACTTATTGCCCGTTAGCCCCCCTCCCTGCTATTGACTCTCTCTTTCCTCCCTACGTCGTCCCCCTTGCCCTTCTCGATATCCCCATTTAACCCCATGATTCCTGATACCGACTTACTGTCCCACTCCCACCCCCTTCCTTCCGTTTTTCCTCCCCTCCTCTCCTTCGTGCACCACCCTCCTTTCCTCCCCTCTTTTACACCATCTTTTTCCATCTTGTCTCTCATGCCTCCGTTCTTTCCCTAAACTAGTCCACTCATCACCCCATACCCGCAACCACTCAACAACCACTCCTTTTCTTTCCTACCTTTAATAGGCCCATGCCTTTAGGCTCCGTTTCACCCGTCTACTAAACTTCTCATTATCTCTCCTCCTGCGTTTGTCCCCCCCCATATCTTCTTCCATTCCCCTTATACTCTATCCTTTGCCCCCTTCCACATGCCTCAAACGCCGTTTCCTTTCTTCTCAATCTTCTTATCTCTCCCCCCTTCCCCTCCTCACCACTTTCCATCGCTCTCCTTTAGGTTGCCTTATACTTATCAAGTGCCAGAACTTGAGTGGAAGAAAGAACTCTACTGGTTCAAGCCCATCCTACATTGTGGGATCATCGGGGGAACGATTACCATGGACCCTTCAAGAAGGAGACGAATAGGGCTGGAAATCAGCAAGGAGCTCTGGCCAAAAGTGGTCTAAAATGTCCCCAGATGAGCGCGAGCTTGCATGTAAGTTTGATCATCTTTGTTTGTTATTTGAAATGTTCTATTTCAAGTGTGATTTTACCAGGTGTTGTTACTATTTTGTGATAATGGACTTGCCTCGTTTGTTACTAGAAAGGAGTGCCGCAGAGGTGGCGGAGTGCGCAACCAATTTAAGAAGGATCTGCATGCCCAAAAAGGCCACACAGGTGACTATCTCGCTCACAAAAAGGCCCTATTGCTATCCGGGAGCAGATGCATGTTTTTAACGACATTTTGTAAATTGGGCCGTAGTTAGCCTTTTTTTTGCTTTTTCAAAAGGGATCTTGTCTGCTATACATGGGCATTATAATAGTTTTTGCACTATATATAGTTGTGAGCAATTGCACATGTAGGTTTTTGTCTATGTCGGACACCAAACATTTGTGCAAACACAGCATAATTTAGTGTTTTTTGTGTATATGTATTTTATTATTGTCAGCGTCAAGTATATGTTCGCTTTTTTGGTTTTGTTTAAGTGAATTTTTACCATGTCAAAAATAATACTTTTACATTTGCTTAATCCAAAAATAAGGACAGAAGATAATTTAGACACGGAGGCAGAGGATGTAGCCATTCACCCCCCTGTTGCACCGTCATCTGATGTGGCGACTGTGGATAGGGATCCGCCATCTGCTGCTGAGGATGACACTGCAGGCCCATCCTCGGCAGTACCCGAACCCCTGCAGGTGGCTGAACCAGGGGAAGGACGGAGTGCATCTCCTGTCCCCCGAGGACGTTGTGCAAGAAGGCCTGTCCCTGGCAGAGTGGTTGATGAAACTGTATTGAATTATTTGGGCCGCAGGGCACAGGAGGACACAATTGTGACCTACCTGCGCAGTCTTGCGGACAACATGCGCTGGGTGCCGCAGAAACACCTCCTCCGGTGTCAGGGGGCATTTTCTATAATTCTTGATACCTGCTGTCCCCCCAACAATCCTACTCCGATATTTGAGGCCCTGGAGTTATTATTCTGGAACATACCCTGGGCAAGATTTTGGCCATTCACAAAGCCAAATTTATTTTGGTTCTGCTGCTCCTACTATGCATCAACCACACCAGCTCTATGCGAGTGGCAGCCAAAGTTATCATGGCCGCCCATCCTCTGGGTTAGTTCCCCCACATTCCCCAGCACCACGTTTTCCAGCGCCAAGAGCTGAGAGGCCCGATTCACCCGCACAAAATTTTCTGCATTTGTAGTTATTGAATATTTCAAATTTTTGTTTTTTCTAGCTATTCGCCTTTTTCGTGAGTTAATTATATTTTGGCCAAAGTGTGCCTTTTTATTTTTTGTTGAAAATAAAAAATATGTGTATATACGTATTAGGTCTTAAGCATTTATTTCATTAATCGATAAATATATAGATTTGTGGTAGTGTCTTGATATATGAAAATATTATTCAGAGACAAAAGTATATAGTTCTAGCGAAAAGTAAAATAAAACAGATGGAATCCAAATTACAGATACATATTCTTTTACACATCCAAATCCCCACCAGTAGACATAAAATAATCTGCAAATTGGTTTCAAATACGCATTCCAGCTAAAGCAGATCTTGCATGATGAGTAGGTTCAGTAGTAGCAACATCGGCATCTATTTCTGGCTGTGGGTTCTCAGGCTGGTCATACATACAACAATAATTATGTAAAATTACACATGCTTTGATGACACAAATGACATTTTGTGGAGATAGCTGCATTGATGATTGAAAAACCTTCCATCTGCTAGCCAAAATACCAAATGCGCACTCCACAAAACGACGGGCACGGCCCAGACGAACATTAAAATTTCTGCGCCTTAAATCCAACCCACGGCGTGGGAAAGGGCGCATAACATGATATGAGAGTACAAATCCCTCATCTGCCACTATAACAAATGGTAAAGAGGGCCAAAACACGGGGTTCAGGAATGTAAAGCTGACGGTCTGATAAACGCTTTGACATTCGAGAAGCACAGAATATACCAGCATAGATACCATAGATCCCTTCGCTCACCATTTTTCTGAGATATATACCAAAACAAAATAAAATCTTCCAAAGTATCAGAATCAGACATGGTTCAACAAACACATGCAACAAGCAAAAACATAGAGGCCAAGCCAAGCAATAGAGACCATGTGCAATCATGTGACTCTTAAAAAAAGCCCTTTTTATGTGGAATTCTGGGACATTCGGGTACCAAATTAAGAATCAGTGGATTTAAAAATGGCGGCGTAAAACGCACTGAAAATTCAAAAAAACATGAACAACACGCGCGTGAAAAACGCAAAAACGCTAATGACTCTAAGGAAAAATGGAACAATGCAGACAAAAACGTCAGCATTGAACGTCAGCATTGAACCCTGACATGAAATGCAACGCTAGTGTGGAAGGGGCCTAATATGACACCAGCATTGTGCTTTTAGATGCCAGGGTTCAGGAGATATAGACATTTGAAATGTGCCCCCTCCAGGCTGTCAGCTGAAGGCATAATGCATAAGAAGATGCAGGAAATAATTAAATACCTTATCTTCATATTGCTGTAGTTATGAGCTTGGCACATAGCCTGTCATCCTCAGACTCTCGAACTACTCCACCCAAGTTAAATTATTACCAAAAAAGAAACGGAGTTATAACGTTCGTTAAAATACATATAAATCTTTATTTTTCTACACAAGACAGCACAAGGTTGTACTGTCATTAAAAATGATGTTAATTAACAATTTTTTTGCAAAGGAAATCCAACACAAAAAGGTCCAGTGAGACAAAAAACCTCATGACCACATGTCAGGGAAGAATTTAACTTGGGTAGTAGTTCGAGAGTCTGAGGATGACAGGCATGGTGCCAAGCTCATACTACAGCAATATGAAGATAAGGTATTTAATTATTTCCTGCATCTTCTTATGCAGTATGCCTTCAGCTGACAGCCTGGAGGGGGGCCCATTTCAAATTTCATATCTCCTGAACCCTGGCATCTAAAAAGCACAAGCTGGTGTCATATTAAGGCCCCTTCCACACTAGCGTTGCCATTTCATGTCAGGGTTCAATGCTGACGTTCAATGCTGACGTTTTTGTCTGCATTGTTCCATTTTTCCTTAGAGTCATTAGCGTTTTTTGCGTTTTTCACGGCGCGTTTGTTCATGTTTTTTTGAATTTTCACGTGCGTTTTTCACGCGCATTTTTTAAATCACATGATTCTTAATTTGGTACCCAGATTTGTCCCATAATTCACATAAAAAGGGCTTTTTTTAGAAGTCACATGATTGCACATGGTCTCTATTGCTTGGCTTGCCTCTATGTTTTTTTGCTTGTTGCATGTGTTGTGTTGAAAACCATGTCTGATTTTGATACTTTGGAATATTTATTTTTTGTTTGGTATATATTCAGAAAATGGTGAGCGAAGGGATCTTTGTATCTATGCTGGTATTTCCTGTGCTTCTCGAATGTCAAAGCGTTTATCAGCCGTCACTTTAACATTCCTGAACCCCGTGTTTTGGCCCTCTTTACCCAATTTGTTATAGTGGTCAGATGAGGGATTTGTCCTCTCATATCATGTTTTATGCGCCCTTTTCCTTCCCCGCCCGTGGGTTTGATTAAGGCGCAGAAATTTTAATGTTCCGTCTGGGCCGTGGCCCGTCGTTTTGTGGGTGGGCCATTTGGGTATTTTTGGCTATGCAGATGGAAGGTTTTTTTCAACAATCATCAATGCCGCTATCTCACAAAATGTCATTTGTGTCATCAAAGCATGTGTAATTTTAACTAATTATTGTTGTATGTATATAACCAGCCTGAGAACCCACAGCCAAAATAGCATGCCGATGTTGCTACTACTGAACCCTACTCATGCATGCAAAGCCTCTGCTTTTAGCTGGAATGCGTTTTGGAAACCAATTTGCATGATTATTTTATAGTCTCCTGGTGGATTTGGATGTGTACGATATGTACTCGTAATTTGGATTCCATCTGTTTTATTTTACTTTTCGCTAGATTACCTACTTTTGTATCTGAATAATATTTTTCATATATTCAAGACACTCCACCAAATCTATATATTTATCGATTAATGTGAATAAATGCTTAATAGACCTAAATACGTATATACCATATTTTTTATTTTCCAACCAAAAATAAAAGGCACACTTTGTGCCAAAATATAATTAACTCAACGAAAATAAGGCGATAATAGCTAGAAAAAACAAAAATTTGAAATATTCAATAACTACAAATGCAGAAAATTTTGTGCGGGTGAATCGGCCTCTCACTCTTGGCGCGTGGAAACGTGGTGCTGGGGAATGTGGGGGAACTAACCCCAGGATGGGCGGCCAAATGATACACTATGTGGGCTGCCACTCGCATAGAGCTGGTGTGGTTGCTGACAAGTAAGGAGGCAGCAGAACCAACTAAATTTGGGCTTTGTAATGCCAATCGTGCCCAGGGTATGTTGCCGAATAATCACTCCAGGGCCTCAAATTCTGAGTAGTTGTTGGGGGATGGGACAGCAATGTATCGAAGGAACTTATAGAAAATGCCCCCTGACACCTAGGAGGTGTTTTTCTGTTCTTACTTTCGCGGCACCCCAGTCGCATGTTGTCGCAATACGTGCGCAGTATGTCACAATTGTGTCCTCCTGTGCACTCGGGCTCCCCCAAATAATTCATACAGTTTTTCAATCAACCACTCTGCAGGGACGGCCCTTCTTGCACCAACGTCCCTCGGGGGACAGGAGATCACTCCGGTCCTTCCCCGGTTCAGCCACCTGCGGGTTTCGGGTACTGCCGAGGATGGGCCTGCTGCAGTGTCATCCTCACGCAGCAGATGGCGGATTCCCTATCCACGTCCGCACAATCAGATGACGGTGCACAGGGGGTTGAATGGCTACATCCTCTGCCTCCGTGTCTAAATTAAATCTTTCTGTCCTTATTTTTTTGGATTAAGCAAATGTAAAAGTTTAATTTTTGGACATGGGTAAGAATTCACTTAAAACAAACGCCAAAAAATATCGAACATATACTTGACGCTGGACAATAATAAAATCATATACAAAAAAACACTAAAATTATGCTGTGTTTGCCACAATGTTTGGTGCTACCATAGACAAAAACCTACATGTGCAATTGCTGCTCAACTATATATAGTGCACAAAACGTATTATAATAGCACATGTATAGCATGACAAATCCCTTTTAAAAAGCAAAAAAAAGGCGTAACTACGGGCCCATTACAAAAATGTCGTGTTAAAAACTGCATCTGCTCCCGGATAGCAATAGGGACGCTTTTTGTTGTGAGCGAGATGAGTCACTGTGGCCTTTTTGGGCATGCAGATCCTTCTTAATTGGTTGCGCGCAGCTCCGCCACCTCTGCTGGCACTCCTTGTCTAGTACAAACAGAGGCCAAGTCCATTATCACAAAATATTAAGCATACACACTGGTAAAATACACACTTTGAAATAGAACATTTCACATAACAAAAAAGATGATAAACTTACATGCAAGCTCGCGCTCACTGGGGACATTTTAGAACCACATTTATGGCCAACGAGCTCCTTGCTGATTTCCAGTCCCTATTCGTCTCCTTCTTGAAGGGTCATGGTAATCGTTCCCCGATTGATCCGACAAATGAGGTGGGCTTGAACCAGGAGATTCTTCTCATCCACTCAGAGTTCTGGCATCTTGATAAGTATAAGGCAACCTAAAGGAGAGCGATGGAAAGTGGTGAGGAGGGGAAGGGGGGAGAGATAAGAAGATTGAGAAGAAAGGAAACGGCGTTTGAGGCATGTGGAAGGGGGCAAAGGATAGAGTATAAGGGGAATGGAAGAAGATATGGGGGGGGACAAACGCAGGAGGAGAGATAATGAGAAGTTTAGTAGACGGGTGAAACGGAGCCTAAAGGCATGGGCCTATTAAAGGTAGGAAAGAAAAGGAGTGGTTGTTGAGTGGTTGCGGGTATGGGGTGATGAGTGGACTAGTTTAGGGAAAGAACGGAGGCATGAGAGACAAGATGGAAAAAGATGGTGTAAAAGAGGGGAGGAAAGGAGGGTGGTGCACGAAGGAGAGGAGGGGAGGAAAAACGGAAGGAAGGGGGTGGGAGTGGGACAGTAAGTCGGTATCAGGAATCATGGGGTTAAATGGGGATATCGAGAAGGGCAAGGGGGACGACGTAGGGAGGAAAGAGAGAGTCAATAGCAGGGAGGGGGGCTAACGGGCAATAAGTGAGGCGTGCCGAAAAGATGAAGGAGAGAAGATCAGGGAGGTGTTAACAGAAAGGCATATAGGGATAAGGAAAGGAGATAGTGATGCGTGAGGGGTGTGTAAGGGAGGAAAAAAAGTAGGAAAAGACTCGGGCGAAAGGGGTGTAGGGACAAGGGTTACTGCGGAAGGATGGGAAGGAGGCGTGGGGTGGGGTTACAAGCAGGGGTGAGTGGAGAGAAAAGTGGGAGGTGTGGGAACGGTGGGGAAAGAGGAAGAGATGGATGAGGGGGAGGAGATGATTTGAAACAAGATAGATAGAGTGAGGGCAGGGGGGACGAAAGGAAGAGTAGGATACGAGGTGAGGATAGTGAAGGAGAGATTAGGGGAGAAAGAGAGTGAGGGGTAGTTTCCGAGCAATAAAGGCTGAGAGGTGTACGGGAAATGAGGGTACGGGAAGAATGATGTGGAGTGTGGGAGAATGGTGGATAATGAAGACTAAAATAAAAATAGCGTGCATCGACGAATAGTCGAGAGGGCCCCCCTCCTCCCCCTCCTCGTTCACCCTTTCCCCTTCCTCCGTCCTTCCCCCACTACTTCCCTGTCTACTCTACTTCCTGACTTTTTTTTAACATCCTAGCAAACCCATCCATTTTTAAACGCATTGCACTCGCATTTGCACTGCATGTCAACGAGTGTTCAATCGTTTTTGATGCTCCCATCAGATTTGAACGTGCGTGAAACCAAAAAAGGAAAAGTTAAAGTAGGCATGCTGCGTAGTTTTGCGCGCGTGAAATAAACGATGCACGGCGATGAAAGAAGAAAAACGCAAATAAGGACAAGAGCCCACTGGAAACAAGAGGACATGAGTCACCATGCAGTTCTGTGCTTCAAAGGCAGTAACCCTCGCCGCATGAAAACGCTAGTGAGTTGGAAGGGGCCTTACAAGGATATCTTACTTAATACCTCTCTGTCTCTAATCTATCTATCTATCTACTCATTAGATGTAGTATGCTTTGCGGAAGCAGGACAATCCACTGTTCAAGTTAAATTCGGACATCTCAGAAATAGAAACGTGGCAATAAAAAATCAAATTTTTACTACAACATTGAGGGGTACCCCTTCTTAAAACTTGTGTTTTTTCATGCAGCATGTTCTGTGCATGCTTCAGGACCTTGTGATTATTTTTTTGCACAACATACGCAACATTTTGTGAACATATGTTTAAATATCAGCATGCTCTACTTTTGCAACAGTCACGCGCGTGAAAAAAACAACATACAAGTCTATTGAGATTGCACGAAATCCATTGACATCTGAGCACATGCAAGTCCAAGGCGCTTTTCAGGCAATTGTACCCTGCCATAGAAAAGATGAGACCTCGATTCCTGAGTCCTTTCACGTCCGTTATATCCGCGTGGGACAAAACTATGAAATGCATTAAAAACGTACATGAAAAAACGGATACTGAAATAAACTCTGACTGAAAACTGATTCTCAGTATCGTGCACTTGCTTTTCTGCGTTGACCAACCCTGATCACACCCCTGATCAGAAAGTGCTGCTAAAGAGGTTGGTGTATTCTGGTTCTATGAAGCACCCACACAACAATCCAGATTATTCATATTTGTTAATATAACATTCCTGGGCCTACTGGGATTGTTGTGTTCTAGGGTCTGGGATCGTTCAGTGTCATTATGTTACAAACAGCTGGGGCATGTGCAAATAGGATGGTCAGAAGTATATGTGGATTTATCCCCATGCATTACAATGTGCAATTAGCACATTTTAATGCAATGGGTTTCTCTTTAAAACGAAGTAATCGACCCTCCCTCTCACACCTTCACTTCCCCCTCCCTTTCCTCGTTCACGCCGCGATACTTTTCTGCTTTTATTGTAACTAAAGTCTTAAGTGTGAGGACCGAGGCTACCCAGCTTTGGTGCGAATGATAGGATGAGATCGCACGCTCCACCGTGAGCGTCATCGGGGAGAACAAAGGATTCGCGACAAGAGCGCGCCATGTCTTGAAGCCGCGCGGCAGCATTGCCCGTGGCGATCGAGGTGAATGAAGATGCGAAACACCGCGATCAGTGCTAGCCCGATGCGCTGTTACCGGTAAGCCAGTCAAAGACTTACCAGCTATGGAGAGGCTTGGCCCGCAAGCCCTCCCATGCACCAGGGACCCGGCCGGCCCGGTGGACGCGCGTAGGAATGGTTCAAATAAATAGATAAAAATATCTGAAATGAACACAGTCCAGTGTATTACATTGTAGACACAAAAATATTCGTTTTGTTGCGCAATCTCTAATCCCCCTTGAAGGGACGCAGGTGTTAAGGAGATGCCACTGGTTTCGGACGCCATCTTCTGACTACTGTCCGCCATCTTAGATACAGCGGCTATGTTCCCTGACCCACGTCCAGTTCAATGTCATGATTCAAACTTCATTTATGTACCCTGTTTGCTGGCCTGTACTATACCCTTTGACATTTAATGGAAGCCAGTCTGTCCTCGATTGCTGCATGATATATGGATTCTGAGTCACTTATCTCTATCTTCTTCTAGCAAAATTAGTAAACAATAGCTGTGTACAAGGTCTTGACTAGAACTGGCACAATTAATTTTTTTTTCCCCAGAATGTGCTGATGACCAATAACTTTAACAGTATACTATTCACACCCTATCGTCTGTCTTGTGATTCTTAGATTTTGAGTTATTTAAACGGAGAAGGATCTTTACTATCACTAGAGGACTGACCGTGTGTCCTTAGTTTTTTTATGTTTTAAAGTTCATAACTGGTACCCAGGACAACCATGGGTTTTATTTAGGACTCACCTTACAAAGGGCGTGGGGCCCTGCATAACAATCCCTATCAGAGGTTTTGTTTTTTCAATTTTTCCGCGATACAGAGTGTGTGGGGTTTATTTTGTCTGTAAGCAAATTTTTACTTCTCGTGTCCGCACTTATTTATTATTCCCCGCCATGTACTGGGAAGCTGTGAAAAAAAATTGTGGAAAAAAATGATGTTGTGACATTCTTTGTGGCTCAGTTTTGATCAGTTTTTTAGACTTTCGCCTCTGCGCTACAAATAACACCTCTACTTTTAATCTTTGGTTCGGTATGATCACGAGGCGATACAAAATTTATATAGGTTTCTAGCATTTTTACACATTTTCAAAAATTAAACGAATGTGTACGAAAAAAGAAAAAAACACTTGCCATCTCTGATGCTCTAATCTTTTTCATACTTCGTGTATGGAGCGTTTATTGTCATTTTTTTGCAAATGAGCTTTCATTGCTACCATTTTGAGGACTGGCGCATTTTGGTCTCTTTTTTATTCCATTTTTTAAGTGATGTACAATGTTAAAAGTGGCATTTTGGACATATGGGCGCTATTTTTTTTTGTTTAATTTTTTTGAACTTTTTTTTTTACTATTTTTTAGACCCTCTAGGGTACATTAACCCTAGTATGGTTCTGATTGTTCCTAAAATATACTGCAATCATGTATTAACAGTATATGGCATTTTTGCACAGTATAACAGTACCAATGAGTAACTGGTTCATCGAACGGAATCTGCAGAAACATGTCATGGCAAACCGATCAACACCCCCACATGACGGTTGGGGGGTGGGTGGAGTGACGATCGGATCAATGCGCTGGCAGCGGAGAGTTAATAGCCGCATCGTTTATAGCAGTGGGGTCGCCGTACAGGTAAGGTGGAGCGTCAAGGTGTTAATCATTTGTGACAGGCTTTAAAGAATCTTTAAGACACCGAGACCATTTTTAACAAATTTTTCATGCATATGTTGGTTTAAAAGGTATACTTTCTTTTTTTGTGCAATACTG
Source organism: Engystomops pustulosus (assembly GCA_019512145.1). Lineage (NCBI taxonomy): Eukaryota > Metazoa > Chordata > Amphibia > Anura > Leptodactylidae > Engystomops > Engystomops pustulosus. Next base: position 70,889,235 of record CM033642.1, read on the forward strand.
TAAGATCTTTGCTGCATTTCTTTTGTGGATAGGGATAATTATACATAAAAAAAAGTATGGGGACCCTTGTTTTTTTTCTTTGTAATGTATAGTAATATATTTTTTGTGTTTTCGAAATTACTCAAAATGATCCATGTAAATAATTCCTATATGTGATGGTCATTTTGATATATATATGTATTAGGGGCAGTGGGGATTTTTTTTATTTGAGGACTAATTAATGTGCATTTTTAAAGTTATTAAATTTGTAATTGTGTGTGTGTGGTTTTAACTTTAATTCCCCGTTAGGGTACACAATGACCTGTGGTACATTTCACCATTTGTTTTTTCCATTTTATTTATTTTTTTATTATTTTACTGTTATTTTTACTTCTACTGTATCTGGGCATGCTCTATACGAGACCCAGATTCAGATGGGAAACAACCCTAGTTGGGGGCTGTTGTTTGAACAAAAGCTGGACCAGCGAGCTGTATTAACCGCTTAACAGATTTGAGGGTCATTGACCAACTGGGATTGTCTTGCCGCTGGCAGCCGGTCTACCTTTGCTGGCTTCAGTGCAATGCCTGTGAGGATACAACACATCGCCCTTCTCACCTAGGTTCCTGCACCCTAGGGGATTCTTCTATTCTGGTCCTGCTCCTGTGCATAAGGCACAATGCAGAAGAAAAGTGCAGCAATGTTTTAAAAAGACGTCATGCAAATTTTGAGAACCTCGCCTCCTGAAGTCTAAAAGTCAGTGGGCAGCCAGTCATGAGTTAATATGACAAGCCACACACAATCCTATTGATCTGCTTCTTCAACACAATTATGTGAGGGCTCACTTTCCAGTAGTAGCTCTACTGGGGATTGAGATCTTTTGCTGCTAACTTTAAAGAAAATTTACATTGAAACCCATAGATGTTGATGCCTCAAGCACAGATCAATGATGTTATTTTTCTGTGAGGAATGGATTGTATTTATCAAAACAGTGCACACTACACTATGTGCAGTTTGCCTTATAGTGGTGCAGAGCGGCACCAGATTATGAATTGTGGCGCCGTTTTTTTTTGGTGCACTTTCCTCATGCTGCAAGAATTGTGTTGGGCAGACAGAATTGTGGCACACTTGTCCCGACAAGCCACTAACATGGTCTTTGTGGGCACATTTTTTTCTTTTGGACAAATTGCAACGACCACAACCTGGCGCAGACACTTTAAATAGATAGATGTCAAGCAGTTGCAACGTTCTCTTCTCGTGCTAAGTCAAATAACAGAAAACTGTTCAATTCAACACTTCAATAAATTTGGGGGCCCATGTTAGTTCTTAGCTTTTAAGAGCTAAACTATTATCATCAGTGTTTTGAAAGCAGAAGAATTTGTTACACCTATGACAGCATTTCTTCAGTTGGTACTGTCAGTCTGGCCTGCATGCTGACTTTCTATCTGGTCTCCCTTCGTGGCATACTGAACAGCACTCTGTGACTGGGTGCTCAGTAATCGTCATGCCAACCTCCTCCAAGCTTATTCCTGCTGCAATGATTAGCATGTTTGACTTTCAGAGCTCTGCCCTCCTATCATAGTCTACGAGTTCGTACATAGCTCATTCGCTAGTATGCCTCCTTTGGGAACTTAAATGTCTCTTGCCATAGTGACCTGCAATTTTTGTGTGATCTATTTGGTGCTTTGCTTTCTGATTTTGCTCTCGTCTTCGAACTATTCTTTGGTATGGGGATTTTGTGCGTTGTTACTACGTGTGTGGACCCGGACTTCCACTCTTCGGTCGTTTGTTTTTCTATGTCTTGTTTTGGTGTCATACTCTGGACCAGGAGGCTTTCGTTGTTCGGTTTGGTCGCGTATCAGTTAGGATAACTGAGCACGCGCAGCTTTTGGGTTGGTAGATTTCAGGGTTCACTATCTTGTCTTTCCTCTGTCTTTCATTCTGAGTACAAGTCCCCATTAACATTTTAACCCTGCCTGTTAATCAAAAGTTTTTTTTGTGTTTTTTTTTATGTTTATAACATTAGGCATTAGTATTAATTGTAGGGTCAAAAGGTACAGGGACATTGTACGAAAACACCTCCAGAGCAGGTTCAAGCACAGAAAAGTGCCCCCCTTTATCCTTCAGATCAGCCTGTGTCCATAGCACAAGGTTAGTTGCTTAATTTTTTTCAGAGTGGTGATAAAAAGAGCAGTTTTTCCTCGCTTCAGAGAGTGGTGTAAGTTATATTTTAATCTCAGGCCTAAGTCGCGCAGAGTAGAAAGTCCTATGTGGAAGTCTCAAGGAATGGAATTTTATTAAGGTTTTTATATCGGCCCCTACAAAACTGGTTATGCTAAAGTCGTTGACAGCTTACTGCAGGTAAACGTCTTGTGGAAGATGTTACCTGATTTAGGAAATGGTGTTTTCCTTTAAGTTGCAATGACAGTGCTCTTAATATCAGTTTCAGACTGAGGATTGTCTGATGTGCCAAAAGATCCTCTTTAATATGTTTTTAAAAGAACTAAACTATTTGGAACCTTATCCAAGGCGAGTGCTGACATCATTTGTGCTATGGCATATCCAATGTGTACTTTGGATACATTTACTGGAATACATGGATCCGGGCTGAATTTAAGGGTGGTGGGGCCTTTCCGACAATGTTTTTGGAAGTAAATATAGCCAGCCATCCCTTGTATAAATAGCCTGCCAGCCTCTGTATATAGCCTGTCAGCTCCTGTAGTATTTAGCCTGCCTTCCCACCTGTTACATTATAACAAATACAAAAGCCTGCAACCAACCATCCATGGAACACTACTATATAGCCACTATCGCCACTTTAGATATAGACTGCCACCCTACCCCCCGTAGGATTAGCCGTGCCACTCCGTGTAGTATATAGCCTGCCAGCCCCCTGTAGTATACAGCCATCCACAGCCCCCTGGTAGAATACAGCCGCCAGCCCCCTTGTAGAATACAGCAGCCAGCCCCCCTGTTAAAGTTTCAGCCACCACCCCATGTGAATAGCAGTCACCATCCCCCCATTAGTATACAGCCGCCAGTCTCCTGTACAAAATATCCACAAAATAATAAAGCTTTATAACTTACCTACCCAACTTACCTCACCTTCCCTTCCAGTGATCCCACAACACTGCAGGCTCATCCTTCGGGCATCTGCCGGCCTCCCAAGTACAAGCAGCTGTCCATCATAGGGGGAGATCGCCGATGCAACTGTTTCCGGCGGCATGGTAGTGACCGGATGCCGACAACGTGACGTCATCACTCTCTGCCTGCATTCCCATCACAACATCTGCTGCCGAACAGTGGCATCGGCGATCTCTCCCAGAGATGTCACTGACACATTGAACATCACTAGACCCCTATGTGCGATTCAGTTCAGCAGGCGGGGCCCACCGGCTGCTCCGCATTGGACACAGAGGCAGTCAGCAACTCCCTGAGCCTTAGTCCTGACGTCGGAATCAGGTTGGGACCCCTTTAAAAATTAAAGTGTGGGGGCCCGGGGCTCGAGCCCCGGGAGTCCCTCTTTAATCCGGCCCTGCAATGGATATATATAAGACTTATACTGCATTTACTTATTGGAATAAATAACCATTTTCTATTTTATACAACTTTCCTTCTCCATTATCATCTAATAATGTGTTGTTCTACTCATTTATTTAAATAATTTCATATCTATTTGTCCAACTTAATAACTATATGTACTTCTGATTTAAATAGTGAACATTTTTTGTATTATAATATTGTTGTTTCTTTTTTTTGTGTGAAACTTATCTATAACCGTATATCTCAGTATAAGCAGAGTTTTTTCAGCACAAAAAGAACTAGATCATATTTTTTGGCGAGGCTACACTTTTTTCTATGTTGCTGAACACATTTGTTTGAAATGATCACAACACCAATCATTTATTACAATCGTAAGTTTAAAGAAAGTATCTACGATGCATATCCAAGATTCCATTTGTGATGTTTTGTTTAAAAACATTTTCCTTGGGTGTGGAAGAATCCTAATTGCAGATACAGAGTTTGGGCACACATTAGTCCATTTTTCCCCTTCTATGGTCACTGTAGGCAGAACCCATTTGCTTCCTCTAAGAAGGGATGTCTCGCCACCTTGAGTAAAAAGAAATGCAATTTTTTCTTTGTTTCAACACAATTCACAGTTGCATAATGGGTTGGGTTGGTTAATTAAAATTCTGTTTCCATTGTTTATTTGTCATAACTAAAATTATATGCATACATATAAACTACATATATTGTCCTACATCAATACAAATAACGCTTTTCACAACTTAGAACACAGGATTTAGAGATCCTCAAAACTCACCAGGGCTTTGTTTACACCCAGTCCTTCTGCATTCCAAGATTAACACATCAACCAGTAAAACAAAAAACTACATGAAATATCATCAATATAAAGATTTTAGGCATATTTTAATTTATTCATAGATTTTGATGTCAAACACCTAATAAAATGAAATGGCGATCCCCACAGGCAGAAATTTTTTAAGCAGTTGGTGTTTTTGTTTTTAAACTCACATAACACAAGAAAGAAAATGCAAGGGTACCAGGGCTACCAGGGTAATAACTATTCTGGACGGCAGGGTGTGCAATCGTGGGCCCCTGTAAAAGAAGAAATCCCCGCATTTGACCCATTCGCTGGGCTGGATAACTCAGAGCCTCACATGGTGCAGATGTTGTGAAAGCCATGGGCCTCTGTTGTTCTGCTCTGGTTCATACCCGGAACAGGGGGCCCATGGCTGTCCACAGTTCAAAATCAGAACTTGTTCTAGCCAGGCCCCCCTTCTGCCCCCTTCCTTCCTTAATCATATATTTCTTGGTTGTTTATTACCAAAAAAGAAACGGAGTTATAACGTTCGTTAAAATACATATAAATCTTTATTTTTCTACACAAGACAGCACAAGGTTGTACTGTCATTAAAAATGATGTTAATTAACAATTTTTTTGCAAAGGAAATCCAACACAAAAAGGTCCAGTGAGACAAAAAACCTCATGACCACATGTCAGGGTACATTGCTGAGTTCTAAAATGAATGTATCAGTGGAAAATAACAGACAAGTGTCCTACCCATTATGTGTCGTCTGTGGCTGCCCTCCTGGACACCCCAACGCGCGTTTCGCCCACGCTTCCTCAGGGGGTACGAAACTGACGCTGGGAGGCCGGTTTTTATACATATGGACAGATGGATTCGGCGCATGCGCCGTGATCGGCGTCCGGGTCCGACTCATGCCCCATTTCCGGCAGCACGGCACTAGCGCGCATGCGCCGGGTCCGACAGCGCTATCGGATGCCCGGTCATGCGCAGTGCGCCACAATGCCGCCGGCCGGAACAGTAGCGAAGCCTGCGCCAATCAATGCGCATGCGCGCCTCCGTCCGTGATATCTAGATGTGCATCACTGTATTCTGGAGAAGAAAGAGAGAAGGCAAGGGAAGGTAAGGACAAGGGTGGAGGGACCAGGGGTGGAAAATGCTGAGGGAGTCTGGGGAGAAAAAAAGAAAAGAAAAGGAAAGTAGAAAATAGAATGTGCCGCAGGGGGGCAGAGAAAGAAAAAGGAAAAAGAAGCGAAGGTGTTGTATTGCTGGTAATCATTCTTACATTAACGTGTAAGCAAAAATGTGCATTAAGTGAAACATTTCTACCTTATGATCAGATTATAGACAAAGACGGAAAAAGAAACGGAAAGGGAAAGCGAGAAAAGAAAGAAAAAGACAGGAGGGTGAGTGAGTGTGTCGCAGTAGGTGGTGATACATTGTACGCCATACGGCATTGTGTATATATAAAGTGCAAAGTGCACTAAAATGCCATAAATCACCATATCAAATAACTAGGAGCACCTATGCTCCACTCCATATTTACATGCCAATATTTGATCCAAAAATTGGATCAGAAAACTTAGACCCCAGAAAGGAGAGAAGAATGTGTATCGTGAATTTTACAAAAATACAAAAATACAAAAAAGGACCAAACTGTTATAAAGTGCAAAAGAATTTGTAGTGAATAAAAAAGACCATTAAGACTCAATTTCTAAACACCTATAGTAGTCAAAACTCTATTTATAATACAAATTGTACGAATATGCTGTATATGTCGCTGTGCCACTACAGCAACAACTTCTTTTATATCAATGTTGACTGCCTTCCGCCGATGTGTCAAATAAATGCCATCCTCCTATCTTCATTGCATATAGTGTCCTTACTATAGATGGTTTTTTCTTTCTGGTTCAGAGGACTACATCGATATTGATTGTTCCTCTACCCATGTTCTCCTAAAGTGCAAAGTGCCTCTTCGTATAATGCTCCTTCATTTTTGATGCACAACATCCGGCCGTTCCCAACGTGTTGTATAATAATTCTAACAAGACAATACAAAATATGCAGTTAAAATCAAGTGGATGGTAGAGATATATCTAGCTGTTATCTACCCGGGATATCCCTAATTTATAAGAATGGAACAAAGCTGAGTGCCTCGTTGAGACCAATTGGGGACATAGTCCCCAGTTGGACTATCCACCTACATTCTTGTGCCAAGTCTTTTCATATCTCCCCCTGCTGAATTCCACAGTATACCTTCAATGCCTCTTAACAAGATATCCTGGGATCCATCCATGGTGTGAGAAGAAGTGTCCGGGGATTGGTTTGAGCTCTCTAGGGTTGATCGTGCCCTTCGCCTTGATAATGTCTCGGACGTGTTCTCTCACCCTAGTGCCTAATTCTCTTGCAGTAAGTCCCACATATATTTTCGGACAGCTGCATGTAGCATAGTACACAACCCCAGTAGTGTTGCATGAGACGTAATCTCTGATTGTGAATGTGCGTTGTCCGTCAGCCGAGTTAAACGTGTGAGAACGTAGCATATTAGGGCAGGAGATGCAGTGACCGCACGGGAAACTGCCGATCTTCTTTGTCCTCAGTCCAAAAGGGTTTTCTATTTTGGGGATATAATGGCTTTGTACTAATATGTCCTTTAAATTTTTACTTCTACGAGCCGTTAGGAGGGGTTTCTCTGTTAAGATTGTTTTTAAAGTCACGTCCGTCTGTAGGACACTCCAGTGTTTAGTTAAAGCGCCCCGTAATTCCTCCCATTGTTTGTTGTAAGTCGAAATAAAACGGATTTTAGAATCCCCCTTTCCTTTCTTTTTGGTTTGTAATAGTTCTGTGCGTGTTTGTTTTTTTGCATTCTGATATCCTGCCTTTATACACCGGCCGCTATACCCTCTACTTAAAAATCTCTCCTTGAGATCTCTTGCCTGGTATTCAAATTTGGCATTTGTAGAACAAATGCGGCGTGCCCTCAGGTACTGTCCCCCTCAGGAACTGTCGGCTTCCTGAACATATCCGTCTGGAGGAACCCCTTTTCATCCGTTTCAATTGTGATGTCCAGAAAGTCGACTCTTTTAGAACTGTATGAATACGTTAATTTGATGTTGAATGAGTTATTATTTAATTCCTGCATGAACTGAATCAACTCAGTCTCCGTCCCCTGCCAAATTACCAGGACGTCGTCTATGTACCGAAGCCAGCACTGCACATGGGAGGACCGCCCAGCGCCGCCATCGCCAAAGATGGTTCTCTCCCAAAATCCTAGGAAGAGATTGGCGTATGACGGCGCACAGGCGGCCCCCATGGCAGTGCCCTACCTCTGCACATAGAACTGGTCTTTAAAAGTAAAAAAATTGTGGGTCAAAATAAAAGACAATAGTTCCAGTATGAGGGATTGTAATTCTGTCTCCAGGGTACTTCCTGAAAGGAAGAATTTTGTCGCTTCTAGGCCGTCCTGGTGCCTGATGCAGGTATACAGGCTTTCTACATCGATTGTCACGAGTAGCATGTCGGCTTCGATACAGATCCCGTCGATCCTCGATAGGGCGTCCATACTGTCCCGGACATAGGATGGCAGGACCTCAACTAATGGTTTTAAGTAGTAATCTATGAATTTACAACTTGGGTCACATATACCACCGATGCCAGAGACAATAGGACGCCCCGGAGGGTCGTTGGGATCTTTGTGTATCTTAGGAAGCAGGTAGAACGTTGGAACCTTAGGTTCCTTTACTGTCAACCCATCCGACACTTTTTTTGAGATGATCCCTTCCTCTACAGCAGAGTCCAGGATGGAGATAATTTGATTCTTATATCCGAGTATTGGATTAAACGTTAATTTCTCATATGTGTCTCTCTTCCTGAGTTGACGCAAGGCTTCCTTCTCATATTTCACTTTTGGCCAGACCACGACGTTCCCCCCCTTATCCGCCGCCTTAATGACGACGTCATCAAATGACTGCAGCTCCTTAAGAGCTCTTCGTTCTGATGCTGTCAAATTGTCACGTTTTTTATCCCTAGAGCATGCTAAGATTTTGAGTTCTTCCGTTATTAATTTGGTGAAAATCTCAATTTGAGGGCATAAGGATAGTTGCGGGTGCGTTTACCAATCAGTTTTAAAGATTCATTTTTGATGTCCAAACCAGGAATAAAAAAAAAGAAGAGGAGCAGCATCTCCCAATTATAATTTCTTAACTATTATCATCCACACCTGCTTTTGGCTTCCAAAACTGCATCTGAAAAACGAAACAGGTGGACGCACCCCTACAGTTTGTAGAATTGCAGATATGCACCTTCTACATTTGTAGCTGAACTAGGGGAAAGGGTGATGTAATGATGCTGTATATATTTAGAACATATTTTGGTAAAAGTTTATTCAGTTTTACTACTGAAAAAAATGCAAAAATCACAAAAAATGTATTTTTCACATTTGTAGTAATTTATTAGCTAATTTTATAAAGAAAAAAATATGCAATTAAAAAAAGCGCATAACAGAACTGCATAAATTGACCCGGACATTTTACCATCAATGGCCATGGGTCATAAAAGGGTTAAGATAAGGTTAGGAATAGCTTGTTTCACCTTCGATATTTTGATGTTAAGGAAGGTTGAGTAACAGAACCAGGATGTGTGAGTGGGATAATCAGTTAGGGTTCTCTGGAATCTGGATTCTCTCTTATAAATGATTATAGTTTTTTTTTCCCTGTATGTATGCATTCAAGTTCATAGACTAGATAGTCTCCATGATGGAAGGGGAGGAATGAAGCTATTGTTGAATGAGCCAGTAAAATGACATGGCTAACAGTCACAGCTTGGATCCAGTTGTGTCAAGGAAACATGAAGCTAAGGCTCAGTACCAGGCTGGTTTAGCTATAGCAGTAATTATATCAAAAAACTTCAGAAAGTAACAATAAATTTCTGGACAGTGGTCGGCCACATCTGCAAGTATGTGGCTTGCATAACACATGCTCTCCAATATCGTGCACTAATTTTCCAATATTTTTGCTCTGGCCAAAGTTTAATTGGCTAAACTATAAACAGACCATACTATACCGTTGAGTTAGTCCTCTTAACTCCACCTAGGGATCTGTGGTCACTTTTTTGCAGTTAGAGTGGTCTCAAGCAGACCTTTAAGTTTACTGATCAAATTATCAATAGTAATTGGCTACAGCTAGGCCATTAATAACAGCCACTCCGGTGCTTATAAAGAAAAACTCTCTCTCTATTTGGTCTCTGCACAGATGTTTTTATACATACGTATTCCTGTATAACATCACGACCTTAAGCAATTAGCATTTCTCTTCGTCATTTGACCCTATAGCTTGCTATGGTTAGTAAAGGAAATGTAATTTAACAATGTATTCTTCATGCTACTGACACAATTAGGGTGATGCCACACGATAGTGTTTTAATTCCATTTGGAACGGAATCGGTTTATCCTCACAGCATTGCACTGAAGCAGCAAAGGAGAGCCGGCACTGCCAGCGGCAATACAATCCCAGTGGTCAAATGACCCTCAAATCTGTAGCGGTTAATCACAGCTGCTGGGTCCAGCTTTGTTCAAACAACAGCCCCCACATAGGGTTGTTTCCCCCTGAATCTGGGTCTCTTATAGATGCCCCAGATACAGGTAGAAAATAACAGTAAAATTAAAAAAAAATAAATAAATGGAAAAAACAAATGTGGAAATGTACCACAGTGGTCATTTGTGACCTCACGGGGGATATATAAAGTTAAAACACACACACAAATTACAAATTAATGAATATTTAAAAATGCACATTAATATTCCTCAAATTAAAAAAAATCCCCACTGCCCCATAATACATATTATATATCAAAATGACCATCACACAATAGGAAATTATTTTACAATGGTCATTTTGAGTTAATTCGAAAACTAAAAAAATATATACTATACAAAGAAAAAAAAAGGGTCCCTTAACTTTTTTTAATGTTAAATTATCCCTATCCACAAAAGAAATGCAGCAAAGATTCTTACAGTATTGCACAAAAAAAAGAAAGTTATAGCCTTTAAACCAATATGCATGAAAATTTGTTAAAAATGGTCCGGTCATTAAAGCCTTTTAAGGCCTGTCACAAAAGGATTAACACCTTGACGCTCCACGCTGTACCTGTACGGCGAACCCCCATTGCTAATAACCGATTGCGGCTATTAACTCTTCCGCTGCCAGCGGCATTTTGGATCCGATCGTCACTCCCCCAAACGTCATTGGGGGTGTCGATCGGTTGCCATGACAGCCTGCATGGTTTCTGCAGATTCGTTACGATGAACCAGTTACTCATTGTAATGTATACTGTGCAAAAATGCCATATACTGCAATACAGTAGTATTGCAGTATATGGTAGGAAAAATCAGACCATCTAGGGTTAATGTACTCTAGAGGGTCTAAAAAATAGTAAAAAAAAAAAAGTTTCAAAAAAATTAAAAACCTAAAAAGTTCAAATCAGCCCCCTTTCCCTAGAACTGATATAAAACGTAATAAACAGTAAAAATCACAGACCCAATAGGTATCTCCGCGTCCCCAAATGCCTGAACTATTAAAATCTAAAAACAGTTATTGCCGCTGGTGACCCCCATAACGGAAAATAGCGCCCATATGTCCGAAATGCCACTTTTACACCACTGTACATCACATTAAAAAATGGAATAAAAAGAGCCCAAAATGTCGCACAGTCCTCAAAATGGTAGCAATGAAAGCTCATTTTGCAAAAAAATGACACATCAAACAGCTCCATACAACAAAGTATGAAAAAGTTATTAGCGTCAGAAGATGGCAAAAATGTTTTTCTTTTTCGTACACATTCGTTTAATTTTTGAAAATGTGTAAAAATGCAATAGAACCTATATAAATTTTGTATCACCGTGATCATACCAAACCAAAGATTAAAGTAGAGGTGTTATTTGGAGCACAGAGGGAAAGAAAAACTGAGCCCACAAGAATGTGACACAAACACATTTTTTTCCACAATTTTTTTTACAGCTTCCCAGTACATGGCAGGGAATAATAAATAATGCAACAGAGAAATAAAATTTGTTACAGACAAAATAAACCCTCACACAGCTCTGTACACAGAAAAATGAAAAACTTATGGATTTTTGAAGGTGGAGAGCAAGAAATGAGCAAAAAAAAACCTGCTGATAGGGATTTTTATGCAGGGCCCCAACAGCCCTCTTGACTTTTGTAAGGTGAGTCCTAATTAACCCATGGTTATCCTGGTACCAGGAACTTTAACATAAAAAAATGAAGACACACGTCAGTCTCTTAGTGTATGTAAAGATCTTCTCCCGTTTAATATCTCAAAATCATAATATCACAGACAGAAGAGTAGGTGTGAATATTCTGCACATTCTGGGGGAAAAAAAATAATTAATTGCGCTCATTTCTTAGAGACCTTGTACACAGATATTGTTTATACTAATTTGCTGAGAAGAAGAAGATAAGTGGCTCCAGAATCATAATATCAGAGACAGACTGGCTTCTCATTAAATGTCAAAGGGTATTAGCTAACAGGCGAGCAAACAGGTTACATAAAATGAAGTTTGAATCATGACATTAACTGGACAATGGTCAGCTGTATCTAAGATGGCGGACTGTAGTCAAGATGGCATCCAAAACCAGTGCAATCTCCTTAACACCCGCGTCCTTAAGGGGTTAAGGAATTGCCCAAACAAAAACGAATATTATTTGTGTCTACAACGTACAACTGACTGGTTCATTCAGAAATTTTTATCTATTTATTTGACCCCTTCCCGACGCGCCCTGGGTCCTGGTGCATGGAGAGGGCTCGCAGGCCGAGCAAACTATAAACAGACCATACTATACCGTTGAGTTAGTCCTCTTAACTCCATCTAGGGATCTGTGGTCACTTTTTTGCAGTTAGAGTGGTCTCAAGCAGACTTTTAAGTTTACTGATCAAATTACCCATAGTAATTGGCTACAGCTAGGCCATTAATAACAGCCACTCCGGTGCTTATAAAGAAAAACTCTCTCTCTATTAAGTCTCTGCACAGATGTTTTTATACATACATATTCCTGTATAACATCACGACCTTAAGCAATTAGCATTTCTCTTCGTCATTTGACCCTATAGCTTGCTATGGTTAGTAAAGGAAATGTAATTTAACAATGTATTCTTCATGCTACTGACACAATTAGGGTGATGCCACACGATAGTGTTTTAATTCCATTTGGAACGGAATCAAAGTGCACTGGGGGACGGCCTGCGGTCAATCTCATATGCGCTTGTATGCGCTTGTATGCGCATGTGCGCTCTCATTTACACGATACAAGACACAGGGCACTGATTGCCGATCGCATGTGTTTGCATACAAACGCATATGCGATCGACCGCAGGCCGCCCCAGTGCGCTTTGATTCCGTTCCAAATGGAATTAAAACACTATCGTGTGGCATCACCCTGAGGGTACGGTCACACGTTACAGTTAAAACTGCATCGCAATTAGCTTTGAAGTGGTTTTCGGTGCAGTTCTGTCAATTTCCCAGGTGAAAGACATAATCTGAATGGGTGAATTTGATTTTGAAGGAGAAAGCTGTTCAACAAATGTCATTCACCTGTTGATTTGATGTCTTTCACTTGTTAAAATAAGTGATACCACCTAAAACCACCTCAAAACTTAGTATGATAACAATTACCATAATTATCATAATTGGGGAAAAACAGACAAAAACTGAAAAAACCAATGCGTTTTCAAAAACACATGCATTTTTTTAACGGACTGCTTAAAAACGGCCCAGATACGGGATGAAAACGCCATGTGTCCCGCCGGCCTTGGACAAAATGTCAGCCCTGGGACAGACAAGATGGTGGTTGAATCCCATGGGTTATTGCCCCGATTTTCCTATCAAAGCCAAATTAAAATCAATTCACCGTCTGTCATTATGGTCATGTTCTTAGCCTTATTATAACATTTCATAAAAAGTTCTTATACGAATAACAATCTCTTGTATTTATATTGATGTATTGCCTTTCTTACTATAGACCTTCATATTTCAAAGACAGATCAGAGGTTTTCTTTGCTATGATTTAGACTTCTTTTGCCCACAGCCACACTTTCAAAAGTTTATTGTCTTAATAAAGTTGTTTCAACATTAAAGGCACCTGTATTTCTCTCATATTTCTTCTGAAAATGTGCACCTGTGGAGATTATTGCTGTCTGTACATAGCAAACCAGACTGAAAAACCATTCTTTTTCTGTCTTAGTGGTTTATGAGGGATGTACTGAATGCTGGCAGTGAATGCAGAATCATTTCAAAGCATATCATAAAAATTGTGTTATTTTTAAAGAGAACATACAGTTTTCTAAGCTACCAGCAGTGATGTTGTATATAACAGCATTTTGATAACTAAACACTTTATTTGACTAATAGAAGCTTCCCTTAACATCTGATTGTCAGGCTATATGCTCACAAACATGAAGTTTATTAGTGTTCTATCCGTTGATTAAATGCATAGCGCATGGACAACTAATTTCTATGGGCTCTCACATGGCCGTGGTTTCCAGTGCTCTAGCAGCCACTGACAGAGCAGGTTCCATTCCTGACTGTGTTTGTGGCTTGACCTGTCTTTTCTACCATCATCAGCAGGTGGGCAGGTCTCAGGTAGCCTTAGTTGTCCGTTTTCAGCTAATAATTGATAAGGTTTATGTAAGGAAAAGTCATGTGATGGACATTTTGGTGCATGAGCTGTTATTATCATTGAGAATAATCAAAGCTGTGTGCAGGGGGAGTCGGACCGACTCACCAGTGTGTTGGTGAAAGTACCAGTCGGCCCTGACACCTTCTGGCTCCAACCTCTAGCCATGCCAACTCCGCCACCTAGCCGCACCAACTCCACCCCTTTTTTCCGTTCGGGACTTCAATTCTATGCCGGATGGAGTAGAAAGCAATGATGATGCAGAAAGCTATGAGCTCTCCACATCATCATTGTGCATTTCTGCAGCTATGTGCAGAAGGTAGGCAGACGCGATATGATGACATCATTGCCTGCCAGCCTGTTGTAAACAGCAAGAGAGAAGAAGAGGAGCTGTTGAGGAACATGGAAGGGCGAGTGTGTGGTGTTTGTTTTTTTAAACTATGCTACAAAGAGGAGAGGGGGCCACACTAAGAGGGGGGAGATGAGGGGGCCCATAAAAAGATGGAGAGATAAGAGGGGGCAACATTAAAAAGAAGGAGATGAGAGGGGCAACAAAAAAGGGGGGAAATGAGAGGGGGCCCAGAAATTGGGGCCAACAAGATGGGGGGCACAATGAAAGGTGGAGTTGAGAGTGGGTCAAAAAAAAAGGGAGATGAGAGAGGGAGATACTAGGGGCCTTACAAAAAGAGGGGGAGTTACTAGGGGATAACATTAAAAGGAGGGAGATGAGATGGACCATAAATGAGAGGAGTGAAAGGTGTTCAGAGGGCCCACAATGAGAGGTGGTGATACCAAGGGATGCACAATAAGAGGGGGGACATGAGGGGGCCACAAAATGAGAGCGAGATGATTGGGGGCCCAAAATAAGAGAGGGGGAACAGAAGATGGGGGACAACAAGATAGGGGGAGATGACAGTGGGTTATTAAAAGAGGGGGAGATGAGGAGGGATATCAGGGGGCCCACAATAAGAGGAGGGTGAGGGACTAGAAAAAGAGGGGGATGATAGGGGGCACACAATAAAAAGGGGAGATCCTGGCTGTGTAATACTAAAGGCTCTTGCACCTGCCTGTCCATCACTTGACCATGGACAGATTTCTGTCCTTTGGAAGTAAACAATGAAGCTTCCTATAGCAAGACAGCAGGCAGAGTTATAGAAAACCATGAGGAATTGATACAGAAAGTTTATTGGAGAATTGTATCATTTTTTACTACACAAACAATATGAATTATTTGTTGAAAGTAGACAACCCCATTAGGAATATTACATTTCTGTTTCAATTCAATTTCAAATCTAAGAAATACACGTAAATCTAAGAAACCACACAATCTTCCACTTGCAACTCACTTCCTCCAACCTTTCTGAACCATGACTTCTGCACAGGTCACAGACCATTGACTAAATAGAGCAGGGCAGTTTTGTGCAGTACGCCTGCCCCATGGCTTTTATACATTTTAATTCAGGCACCAAGAACCTCCCACGATGTGTCAAAACTAATAAAAGACTGGAGTTTTTAAATTACTTTGGCACATCTTAAACCAGTAGAGGAACTAAAAAGGTTGCATCAGAATTAATTTTCAAACTCTCCGGCCTTGGACCCTTGGACCGTTATTTGCAGTCAGCGCATCATCCTACCAATGACAATAATAAAAGGTTTCACAAGCCACAAACACAGGAATAGCACCTGCTCCATAATCTGCAGCCCAGACAGTCAGCTCATGCACAGAGAGAAAATACGGCCTAAACTACAATCACATGAGGGCTTATTATATAAAAGTATGTAGTCATGTTTAGTCATGTTTAAAAAGATGTAGTCATGTGTAGCAGGACATCTTATGCGTTTAAGCGAATGGATGCAGCAAGATTTAATACAACTTTCTTTGAATTATTTCAATGGCTATCTTTGTGTGATATCAGAGAGTATAAATGTAAAGTTTAGGATGTTTTATGTGTAGATCTTTACTACATTAACCATGATGCACATCACCTCAATGGAATCCAATAGTGCAGTAACGCAGTAATCACCCTA
This sequence comes from Engystomops pustulosus, assembly GCA_019512145.1. Taxonomy (NCBI): domain Eukaryota; kingdom Metazoa; phylum Chordata; class Amphibia; order Anura; family Leptodactylidae; genus Engystomops; species Engystomops pustulosus. The sequence continues at coordinate 70,905,257 of CM033642.1, forward strand.
CTGCTATACTGTATTTGGTTTGGTTGGACAGTGGCTAGTTCCACTGAGTTAGGGCAGACTCACATTGGCATTTTTTTCACATCAGTGATTTTTTACTGAAGCCATTTTGGCTAATGGACATACACAAATTTGTTTCCTCCTCCTAGCTTATTTGACGCCTTACTTACCCTTACTGTAGTTTTTTTTGCACTGTTTCAATTTGGGCGGTAAACAAAAAAGGAAAGGGCTTGAAATATTTTTCTACTGCCTATTGAAAAAACTGAAAGTGTAAAAAAGCACATTGAAAAGAAAAGGTTCATTGAGGCATTTGACTTACATTCTTCTGTGTATACAATTCTGTACTTCATATGCCTTCACACATTATCACCCGGATTGTCTACCTCCCATTTGTGCTATTTGTTTGCCTGTCTTGTTACGTGTCCACACTGTCAGGGCTGTTAGGAGGCTGGATTTTTAGGGTTCACTGTCCGACTA